>ML379055.1:32645-74256 GCA_005239525.1 Nicotiana knightiana | reverse complement strand
GGGTTTTTTCTAGACTAGACCTTCGGGATTTTTTTAGGGTTCATACATGCATTGATCCAGTCGAAGAACCTGCTCCAGAGCGACTATTCCGCCTAGCCTATCTTCCTGCCCGCCCCTTGTTCTCTATGCTCGGTTCCACAATCAATCCCAGATCCATCTATTTGAGGGAGGTCCGATCCTCCGGACCTAATTCATAGACGTTTAGGACATCCAAGCTTATCCAAGCTTCAGTAAATGGTGCCTAGTTTGTCTAGTGTATCTACATTAGATTGTGAGTCGTGTCAGCTCGGGAAACATACCCGAGCCTCCTTTCCTCGTAGTATTGAGAGTCATGCAGAGTCTGTTTTTTCTTTAATTCATTCTGATATATGAGGTCCTAGTAGAGTCAGTTCAACCTTGGGATTTCGTTATTTTGTTAGTTTCATTGATGATCATTCAAGATGTACTTGGATTTTCTTAATGAAAGATCGTTCTGAGTTGTTTTCTATATTCCAGAATTTTTGTGCTGAAATTAAAAATCAATTTGGTGTTTCTATTCGCACTTTTCGCAGTGATAATGCCTTAGAATATTTATCCTCTCAATTTCAGCAGTTTATGACCTCTCAAGGAATAATTCATCAGACATCTTGTCCTTATACCCCTCAGCAAAATGGGGTTGCAGAGAGAAAGAATAGGCACATCATTGAGACTGCTCGCACACTTCTCATTGAATCTCATGTTCCGCTGCGTTTTTGGGGCGATGCAGTTCTCACAGCTTGTTATTTGGTTAATCGGATGCCTTCATCTCCCATCCAGAATAAGATCCCGTATTCAGTATTGTTTCCCCAGTTACCCTTATACTCTCTTCCCCCTCGTGTTTTTTAGAGCACTTGTTTCGTTCATAACTTAGCCCCGGGAAAGATAAGTTAGCTCCTCGTGCTCTCAAGTGTGTCTTACTTGGTTATTCTCGTGTTCAGAAGGGATATCATTGTTACTCACCTGATCTTACCTTATGTCATCAGACGTCACATTTTTTGAATCTAAACCTTTCTTTACCTCTTCTGACCACCTTGATATATCTGAGGTCTTACCTATACCGACCTTTAAGGAGTTTACTACAGCTCCTCCTTCACCTTCCACCACAGAAGTCTTACCCATTCCAACTGTTGAGGAGTCTAGTGTGGCTCCTCCTAGATCCCCAGCCACAGGAACACCACTCTAGACTTATCATCGTCGTCCGCACCCAGCATCAGGCCCAGCTGATTCACGTCATGCACTTGACCCTGCTCCTACTGCAGACTTGTCTCTTCCTAGTACACTGATTGCACTTCGGAAAGGTATACGGACTACACTTAATCCTAATCTCCATTATGTCGGTTTAAGTTATCATCGTCTGTCATCACCCTATTATGCTTTTATATCTTCTTTGTCCTCTGTTTCCATCCCTAAGTCTATAGGTGAAGCATTGTCTCATCCAGGATGGCGACAGGCTATGATTGACGAGATGTCTGTTTTACATACGAGTGGTACTTGGAAGCTCGTTCCTCTTCCTTCAGGTAAATCTACTATTGGTCGTCGCTGGGTGTATGCAGTCAAGGTTGGTCCGGATGGCAAGATTGATCGACTTAAGGCCCGTCTTGTTGCCAAGGGATATACTCAGATATTTGGGCTCGATTACAGTGATACCTTCTCTCCCGTGGCTAAGGTAGCATCAGTCCGCCTTTTTCTATCCATGGTTGTTGTTCGCCATTGGCCTCTCTATCAGCTGGACATTAAGAATGCTTTTTACACGGTGACCTTGAGGATGAAGTTTATATAGAGCAACCACCTGGGTTTGTTGCTCAGGGGGAGTCCCGTGGCCTTGTATGTCGGTTGCGCCGGTCACTTTATGGTCTAAAGCAGTCTCCTCGAGCCTGGTTTGGTAAGTTCAACATAGTTATCCAGGAGTTTGGCATGACTCGGAGTGAAGCTGATCACTCTGTATTTTATCGGCATTCTGCTTCCAGTCTCTGTATTTATCTGGTGGTCTAAGTTGATGATATTGTTATTACCAGCAATGATCATGATGGTATTACTAAATTGAAGCAACATCTCTCTCAACACTTTCAGACTAAGGATCTGGGCAAACTAAAGTATTTTCTGGGTATTGAGGTCGCTCAGTCTAGCTCAGGTGTTGTGATATCACAACGGAAGTATGCCTTAGACATTCTTGAGGAGACAAGAATGACAGGTTGTAAACCGATTGACACTCCGATGGATCCGAATTCTAAACTTCTGCCAGGACAGGGGGAGCCGCTTAGCTATCCTGCAATATATAGGCGGCTGGTTGGTAAATTAAATTATCTCACAGTGACTAGACCTGACATTTCCTTTCCTGTGAGTGTTGTAAGTCAGTTTATGGATTCTCCCTATGATAGTCATTGGGATGCAGTTGTCCGCGTTCTTCGGTATATAAAATCGGCTCCAGGCAAAGGGTTATTGTTTGAGGATCAAGGCCATGAGCAGATCGTTGGATACTCAGATGCTGATTGGGCAGGATCACCTTCTGACAGACATTCTACGTCTGGATATTGTGTTTTTGTAGAAGGCAATTTGGTGTCTTGGAAGAGCAAGAAACAAAATGTAGTTGCTCGATCTAGTGCAGAAGCATAATATCGAGCAATGGCTATGACAACATGTGAGCTAATTTGGATCAAACAATTGCTAAAAGAGTTGAAATTTGGTGACATCAGCCAGATGGAACTTGTGTGCGATAATCAAGCTGCCCTTCATATTGCATCAAATCCGGTGTTCCATGAGAGGACTAAACACATTGAGATTGATTGTCACTTCATCAGAGAAAAGATACTCTTAGGAGATATTGCTACAAAATTTGTGAAGTCGAATGATCAGCTTGCTGATATTTTCACAAAGTCCCTCACTGGTCCTAGTATTAGTTATATATGTAACAAGCTCGGTACATATGATTTATATGCACCAGCTTGAGGGGGAGTGTTAGTTTAGTAGTTAAATAGTAGTAAATAACCCCAATCCCATATGTATTAGGAGTAGGACATGTATTATATATATATAGGGTCTATTGTATCATTGTTAAGTAATGTGAATAATATATTTTCCCGTGCATTCTCACAATCCCAAAAAAAGAAGAAAAGGACAAGATCCAACGCAACAGTTCTCTGTCGAACCAGTTAAACCCCAGAGGCAACTAAGGTAGAAAGCAGCGGAGATTATCAAAATGTCAGTGAAGGGATTTCTGGATACCGCTCGAACTTCAGGAGTCCAAGTAACATAATGGATAAACAGGTAAATCACATAACATGGATAGTCTATATGAGAATGTACCTGATCAGTTGATGCAGTGTGAAGTTCTTTTTCTTCATTTCCACACGATATCCCCTAAAAACTGAAGAGCTGGAACACCTCTGATCTCAACATCAACAAGGGGTGCCTGGACCAACATCAGGCTAGAGAGCTCTTGGTCATTCTGGATCATATCCAGAGCACGACTTTGGTCCTGTAATACTTCAACCATCAGTTTTTCCTAGCTAGAAATATGTCGAAGAGTCCAGGAAGGTGTCAATTCAGATGCATATTAAAGAAAAATAAAGTGATCTTGTGCATGGAGATTCTCAGTAAGCATATCATATTAGACTGAAACTGGAAGTTGCTAATTAGTTATCTTCAGCTATGCCAGAAAACTTGAATATAATTTTCAAACGAGAAAATTAACCGCACAAACTAAAAGAAAAAAGAAAGCAAAAAGAGAGACTCGGAATTGCAAATTATGAATTGAAAAGAAAACAGGGAAAAATGCCTGAAGAGGGTTTCAAAACTATACGCAGAATAGGCATCAGGGTAACATATCAATGTATATTATTTTATGAGTAATCTATTGTGATGCATGATAATTCATATGATAAAATAGATAGCTTGAGTTCATAATTGCTTGTACATGGTGTTGCAAGTCAATCTAGAATTTTGGGCCCAAGCTCATCTACAGTAACATGAAAAGGCAAACAGTAAGACTTGAGATGGAATAAGATGGTCAAACCTTTCTTTTCATTGTGCAGAACTTGCAATCTGAGGCCGATGGCGGAAGAATCTGGTTAACAATAAGCCTCTTTACAGGAACATCTTCCTTTTTTAAGGAAGCACACAACCTTGACGATTCACTAATTGCCATAACCTAAATGGCATACAGTGATGCCCATGGGAGAAACAGTGAGAATCATGAGTCAACAAGCAGATCGCTTCTTTTCATGTGGCAAAAAAACCAAGGTATTTTGCACTTTAAAGAGTTTACACCAATTGTATTTCTATAACATTTTCTATTTTCAGACTTTTCATATTCCAAAAAGTTAGGTTCAGGCAATTTTTCAAAACTTTAAAAGAGTTGTTGTAGTTGGCAGATAATTCAGGAGAACAGGTTTTAGTTTTCTGTGCAGTAATTTAGAGTTTAGTTTTTCTGGACAGTATGGAAACTGCCTGCTTTGCCTTGAAATCCTTTTGGATTCAGAAACATGTTTGAACTCTACAACATGCCATTAGAAAATATTACTCGCTACAAAATTCAATCGAGACTGATTCAAGAATTACACTGCGGCTCTTTTTGATTTTTAATTTTAAGCTCAACTGCAACAACAACAACAACAACAAACCTAGTGAAGCCCCACAAGTGGGGTCTGGGGAGGGCAGTTTGTACGCAAACCTTACCCCTACCAGAGAGGTTAACCTTACCCCTACTAGAGAGGTTCTCGATAAACCCTCGGCTCAAGAAAGAAAGGAAGAAATAGTTTGAAGCTCAACTATGAGACCAAATATAATAGTTGCACGATGAAAACTTTGGAGACCAGGGTTCAAATCCTGGTGGAAATAAAAAACACTAGGTAATTTCTCCCCATTTGTCAAAGCCTTGGTGAACAAAGTTAGCGTTCCTGTGTTGATGAGAAGTAACAGGTACTCGGTGGAATGGAATAGTTGAGGTGCACTCAAACTGGCCCGGACACCACCGTTATAAAAAAAGTAGAGTGACGCTTGAGAGCACTTCTATTGTTTTTCGGAGAGTCCCAAAGAAAAGGTCAGGAAACCCAGAGAACCCACTTCAGCCGACCTGTCCAATTCCAGAGGAAGTCCTCATGCTTGTGCTACATGAGTTCACTTGTCAGTGGATTAGCTTTTGGTACAAATATTAACAATTTGGCTCAACGAAAGAAGATATATAAAGCAAATTACTCACTTATACAGTATGATTTAGCTAGAAGGATATTCAGAAAAGAAAATGATACATTGGCTAATACTAACTTACATGAGAGCAATATATAACACACTAGAAATCTACAGGAGTACAGGATAGATTCCAATCAGGCAGATTCTTAGGAAAACACGCACAACACCAGACAAACCAAATATTACTACATCATTACCGTGGGGATTGTTACTATGACAAATTCCGTTGAGGTTGTGTCACGAAAAAGCTCTCTTACTTTTATCATCCTCTCCCTTAACCGCTCTAATTTTTCTGCCTGCACACGGAAGAAAAATGTGACATTGACAGGAGTTATACATATTAACTCCCTACACTACATATTCCTAACTATGTAAAGCTTACAGCATCTGGCTTGGGCGTTCCTTCCTGGCCAAAGACAGATTTTATTGCTGAAGTGGCTGAAGCTATCTTCTGTCTCAACTGAAAAGAGAGATTACAGAGTAGAACCAGATCAGTAGTACTTTAAATATGATGATAACAGGACAGCTGGAAGAGCAAAAGAAAATTAGAGCCTTCATTCAATTGCAGAAAGAAATAAGATGTCCGAATGAGAAGCATAAATGAAAAAGTTGCCTCTAATTAGGAAGAGAAACTTTAAGCAGCAAACAATTTAAAAAGCATCACCAAGGAACCAAGTAATTTGGTCAACTCGGAAAACATAGGAAGAGAAGCTATAAGCACAATAGCAAAGTTCTTTCTGCTTCCAAGGTCTTTAATTACTTGAGCTGTGCTTCCAACATCATTAATGCAACATTACCACATTCTTAAGGACGCGCAGTATACCATCTTGGTTTTGCTTCAATACCTTGGTGGTGTGAGCCGAGAGGGGGAAGGGAGTTCTTTTAAGAATGGCCAAAAATATATCACCCCAGTATTTACATACATCTATTCTGATAGAAGACCACATTGGTCAGTAATTACATGATAGATAAAGATATTTCCAATTTATTGTTGTATTGCTCAAATACCTGCATCAACTTGGTGTATCTTAATGATATCATCTTTATGTCTAAGAGAGAAAATTCTCTCTCCATATCATCTTTCTCATTCATGAAATTTTCTTTTCCAATCAAAAGCAGATATGGAATTGAACGGATTTTGTACCTTCAGTATCTTTCCAATTGATTTATCCAGGAAATCTGGCAAGGACAAGAGCCGCAGAGTATGTCCCTGAGAGGAACCAATAACTATTACAAACGTCTTCCCAAAATATAGTTACAGGATATATCATGTCTTTCTCACCGTCGGGGCTGTGTCAAACACTATACGAGTAAACATATTGTATTCCTGTGATTCGAGGAATTGGATAACCTGGCAAGAAGATCTGTAATCAGTGAGGTTGCAGGAAGATATTAATCTGTAATCAGTGAGGTTGCAGGAAAATATTAACACTTTCCACGGGGAATATGAACAAACACTGAAAGTATAGAATGTTGTGGCACCTTTGAAATTGCAATTGCTTCATCTAGACCAGGAGGGGGTGTATCCAGCAGTTCTCCAAGTTTTAATTCCCCAAGCTTCCTCATATTCGATCAAGAGTAGGAATAGATTAGTAGTGAAACAAGTGAAATTAACTCCATCTTTAGTAAATACAGTCGAAGGTCAAAACTAAACATGCAAGTAAGGAAGCAGAGGGAATCAAACAGATAAAAAAGGCAAGTTAAGCTTTATGTGGCTAGCTAAAAGACTTATTTTCCCACATCCGTCACTCTTATTAAAGAAGAGAACACACAAATATTTGTTTTAATTTAGGATTTTTTTTTACCTGTTCAGCAAACACCCCGAGTCCCATGCCATCCATAAAGTCTTTGATACCAGATCCTTCACTTGTCTGGGTTGCACTTCGAAATTCTTCCTTTGCCTTTTCAGGATTTAACTGACATATTGACAACAGTGTTCTAATGAGCCTCAAACGTGAAACAATCTAATTCAGCTACGAACCCCCAGCCACCACCACCCCCGGCCTCCAGCAAGGAGAACAGAGCAATACTGGGTTACTAATTCAAGGTTGGATATCACCAAAACAAGTAGGAAGAGGCTTTTCACAACCTCAAGGGCAAATAATGGAGAATAGGGTCCTTCAACTGGAACTAGAGTGCCGCCAGTCAAATCCTACAGACAGAACATGCAGACTGAATGAATCTGACAGGACACCAAAAATGAAGACAAAAATATGAATTCAGAAATCTGCCTGAAATTCAATCAAAAAGCACTATGTTATACCTGAGCAAAAGAATCGCTCAAGGAATGTGCGGGATCAGTTGAAACTACTAAAGTGGGATGACCACTATTTGCAAATTTTACAGCAAGTGAAGCAGCACAACTTGTCTTCCCAACTCCTCCTTTACCGCCTAGCATGTAATACTTACGCTGGGTCCCAGAAACCATTTCATCAAATCCAGCAGTGGCTTCTGCAGGAGCAGCTACTGCTCTCACTGCCATTAAGCACAAGGATTTAGCAACATTAACGAGGCCATAACAATGGTCATGGATCATGGTGTAAGTGAATCACTCTTGAGTTACAGCTTTCTAATTGAGTTCTAGTCTACTAGTTCTAGATGAGTACACGAGGAAAATATGCTTCCTCAATATTCTTATTACTCAGCTGATCCCATTTCTTCATTCTTATTCCTTCAAGCATTCCCAGACCCCACCTGGTGGGAACATATTGGGTTTGTTGTTGTTGTTTATTCCTTCAAGCATTCAACTAAAATAAGTGATCTACATCATTTTAAGCTTGTAGCTTATATCACTGCCATAGGCTGCAAATTAGCTTAGTTTTCTCTGGCTTCCAGATATACTACTAAATTCAATAATTATAAAGATAAAGATGAGATTTTCAATAAGTGATTGGTCGTAAATGATGAGGAATGTAGTATAGTCACCTATAGCCACATATGCTAATTGTATAGCCTGCAACTTCACACCTTTTTTTCCCAATATATACCAAAGAAAAAGTAAGAACAAATGTGTTTCTCTGGTTGCACATTAGTCACACAGCAACTTCTAGGCACTATTATAAGCAAGGGACAGTAACAAGTCTCTAATGAACCAAAGACAATATGGAAGCTTTTTCTTTTTCCTCTTCCCCTTCATCATATGCACATTGTTAGAATGTTACCTCTAAGATTATTCGTAATAGCATAAGATGTTAAACACCAAAGCCTATAAAATTTTCAGCATTCTACCCATGAAATTTACAGATTAGACAAGCTAAGTTTACTGTAGAAGAGATGCATCAGCCGTGGAGATAATTTCTAATCAACAGAAACAACATGGGCGATATCTTACATTCCAATTTTAAGGGCAACTGATGGTTACCAGACATTCTCCAACCAGTTTAGTCTTCTATATTTCTCACAACAGTAATATTTTCAAATGAGAAATTTCTAGTAGCTAAATTTTAAAGCTTTTGAATAGCTGGAGCTTCACAGTCGTTATCCATTTGTTAGACATCAGTTGTAATATTTTTTAAGCCTGAACTGGGAAATGGAATCAAATTTAAAACGGAGAAGGAAAATGTTATCATTCAATTTAGGACACCCTATCAAATTCTATGTTAGCAAAATAGACTACTAACTCAAACTCTAATAGCATACTTTCAGGTGCTCTTTTTTTAAGCTTTAAATAAATAATACCATATGTTCCTGTACCTGGCTCAATTTTAGCAAAGCAGACGGTTAAATCCCCCATTTTTTGAAACACAAAAAGATTAAATAAAAATTGAACTAAACGAACCAACAGTTAGAAAAGGGCTAGTAGTGTACAAATAAAACAACAAAAGCAGAAACTTTACAGATAATCTTCTGTCTTTAATACAAAGAACGTAACAGCATCAAGAAATTCACCTTGTAAAGATTTCATGGGCTGTTTCTTTAACGAAATGAAAGTAGTCGAGCTGAAGCTTGGTCTGAATTTGAAGAAACGAAGTGGGTGTCTGAAAGAATTGAAAGAATGGGCATAACCCACAACTTCCATTGGCTTTGTTGAATATGAAATTGAATACATGACTGTCGTGCGCTATCTTCTCTTCGTTTCTGAAGCAATAGAGTGCCTTCTTTGTGAGCTTTTACTCTTTTTTCTCCTTCCAGAAAAAAGTAGGACCAAGGGCTCGTTTGCTTTTTTACTGTCTCTAAATCTGAAATACTCAGAAATCAAAATGATATTGATATTCACGAAATATTAAGGAAAATCTTCAATTTACATGGTGTTATAAATTATTTGTATCAAAATGATTGTTCCTTTAACATATGAAAGTAAGACGGTGATATAGAGTAATTATTTGAGCAATCCTCTCTTTTGGCGGTGGTTGGATGATAACCAATAGAAAGCAAAGACAAAATTAAAAATATAAGGTAAGTAAAGATAGAAGTTAGACAAAAAGTTCTAAAAAAGAACTAATTATATCATATCATATTATACTAAAACTAGAAAGCTCCCACCTTCAAAGTTAGTTTACATTAATATCCTTTAAAAATTTGTGTTAGTTTACAATAATATCCTTTAAGATCAAGCGGGATTGATCCCAGTTGCACCAGCTACATCTCAGACTGGGGGAGGAGCTCACACTCCCGCCGTCCGTACCCCAGAGCAGCGGGTTCATGTTGATCAGGTTCCGGGTGCTATGCCAGCACAACTCATTATCCCGATTCAACCTGAGGTCAGGCTAGAGGCATCAGAGTAGGAGTAGAGGAGGCTTGAGAAGTTCAAGAAGTATGATCCTCCTACTTATAATGCTGCAGTTACTGAGGATGCATAGGGTTTTCTAGACAAGTGCCACCATATTCTCTGCACCATGGGCATTGTGGAGGTGAGCGGAGTCGCCTTTACTACATTCACCTGTCAAGGGCAGCATATAGGTGGTGGCAAGCTTATGAGGAAGGTAGGCTAGCAGATGCAGCACCACTCACTTAGACGCAATTTTCGGATGCGTTTTTGAGAGAGATTGTTTTCTAGACCGTCCGGGATGCATGACGCACAGAGTTCGAGCAACTGCGCCAGGGGATTATGACGGTGTCGAAATATGCCATCAGGTTCAGTGAGTTGTCCCGTTATGCACATGCTTTGGTTTCTACAATCAATGAGCAAGTTCGCATATTTGTTTAGGGGCTAAGTTATGGTCTTAGATTCAGTATGGCACAGGAGTTGGAGATCAATACTCCATTTCAAGAGGTTGTGGAGATCACTCGCAGGTTAGAGCATATGTGTGGCCATGAGAGGGAGGACAGGGAGTCCAAGAGGCCTCGAGATTATGGAGGATTCAATGGTTCCCGCGTCGCGGTTTCGACTTGTCATATGTGGGTCGACCATTTCATTCTACGTTTCTAGCTAGTTGTAGTGCTTTAGCCATTCCGAGGTCTCAGGTCGCTCATTATGCACAACCACTTTCCAGTGCACCTCCTACACGGGGTGCCCTCAGCGGTCATTCTAGTCGACCGGGTCAGACTAAGTTCCAGCAGCTGCGTCCGCAAAGAGGTTATTTCTGGTCTGGTGATACCAGGAAAATGGTGAGGGACTATCCCAGACTTTGTAGGGGTGCACCTCCACAGGATCCACGGATTCCATAGGGTTGACAGGCTATGGTTGCTACTCCAATTGCCACTCCACCTGCATCGCTAGCTACGGGTGGAGGTCAGGTAGGTAGAGGTCGTCCTAGAAGGGGAGGCCATGCCCGTTGCTATGCTTTTTCGGGTAGGGCCAGGGTTGTTTCATCATATGCTATCATCACAGGTATTGTTCCGGTCTGTCATAGGGATGCATCAGTTTTACTTGATCCAGGTTCCACTTGTTCGTATGTGTCATCTTATTTTGCTCGATATTTGGATATATCTCGTGATTCTTTGAGTGCCCTTATATATGTGTCTACGTTTGTGTGAGATTCTATTGTAGTAGACCGTGTTTATCGGTCGTGCTTGGTCACCATCGAGGGTTATGAGATTGAGGTTGACCTTCTGCTACTTATTATGGTGAACTTTGACGTGATATTGGACATGGATTAGTTATTTCCCTCACACTATTTTGGATTGTCACGTCAAGACCGTGCCATTGGTTATGTCAGGGTTGCCGCGGTTGGATTGGAGGTGTACATTGGATTATATCCCTAGCAGGGTAGTTTCCTTTCTAAATGCACAAAGGACAATTGAGAAGGGGTGTGAAACATATTTAGCATTTGTGAGGGATGTCAGTGCTGATACTCTTACTCTTTAGTCAGATTTGGTAGTGAGAGATTCCCACATGTGTTTCCGGGCAGACCTACCAGGCATGTCGCACGATAGGGATATCAATTTTGGTATTGACTTGGTGTCGGACACTCAACCCATTTTTATTCCACCATATCATATGGCACTAGTGGAGTTGAAGAAATTAAAGGAACAACTTCATGAGTTGCTTGATAAGGGTTTCATCCGATTGGCATTCTGGAGTGGAAGTGAGAGCTTATCACCATGGATTTTGTAGTTGAACTTCCATGGGCCTTGAGGAAATTCGATGAAGTGTGGGTCATTGTGGACAAACTGACCAAGTCTGCACACTTTATTCCGCTTGTGACTACCTATTCTTCAGAGCAGCTGGATCAGATCTATATTCGTGAAATTATTCATCTTCATGATATGCCGGTGTCTATTAACTCCGATCGAGGCACACTGTTCACATCGCATTTTCGGAGAGTTATGTAGCATGACTTAGGCACATAGGTCAAGTCGAGCATGACATTTCATCCCCAGACAGATAGGCAGTCTCGGTGCACCATTCAAATATTGGAAGACATGCTACGTGTCTGTGTTATTTATTTAGGGGATTCATGGGATCAGCGCTTGCAGAATTTTCCTACAACAAAAACTACCACTCGAGTATTCAGATGACTCCTTATGAGGCCTTATATAGGAGGCAATATCGTTCTCCAGCTGGTTGGTTCGAGCCAGGGGAGGCTAAGCTGTTGGGCATTAATTTGGTTCGGGATGCCTTGGAGAAAGTCAAGTTGATTCAGGATTAGCTTCGTACAACACAATCCAAAAATAAGAGTTATGATGATCGGAGAGCTCGTGAGGTAGCATTTATGGTGGGAGAGAGGGTTTTGCTTAGAATTTCACCCATGAATGGTGTGATGAGGTTCGCGAAGAAGGGAAAGTTGAATCCTAGGTAGATTGGTCCTTTTGATATCCTTGAGAGAGTTGGTGAGGTGGCCTACAGACTTGCATTGCCATCCAGCTTATCGAGAGTTTACCCTGTGTTCCATGTTTCCATGCTCCAAAAGTATTATGGTGATCCATCACATGTATTACATTCCAGCTCAGTCCAATTGGACAAGAATTTGACTTATGTTGAGGAGACGGTGACTATCTTGGACATGCAGGTCCAGAAGTTGAGGTCAAAGAACATTGCTTCAGTAAAAGGTTCAATGGAGGTTCAACCGGTCGAGGAGGCGACTCTTTATGCTTGTTCCTGAAGTATAAAATGGTCCATTTGTTCCTGAATAGCTTCTTTCAAAAGGGCTTCTGCCCCAACAGCCCAGTGAATCGGGCGGGGCACTCTAAGAAAGGGGGGCAGCTCGTTGTAACCCTAAAACACGGCGTTAGCATATGGTAGTCGTGGTTGAGTCGAGGATCTTATGCGGCGGAGCGAACTCTTCTATTGTCTTGCATTTTCTCAATTGGTAGGTCACCGGGTTATTCAAATAGGTGCCCCGAAGTACACAAAATACCGGCTGGTACAAAGCAGGTCAAGAAGCTTGACATGACAGAAGTTCGAGTTGAACCAGACTAGCAGATAGTGGGGCGATTGGTAGTTCGGGCAGTGGAGATCCTAGCCCCCTCCCTTGAAAGCTCTTGGTGTTGCGACTATCACCGGTAAGTTGCGTCGGATCATCATCGGGATTAAAATAAACTGCAAAAGCAACTAAGTCAACGCCTATTTGCTGTGGATCTACAGGGGAACTCGCACGTGCGGTTCTTAGGGGGGGCTATATACGAAATACTTAATAGCTAACGGCCGTATGGCATCTATATGGGAGACCGAGCACGACATGCAGAGTCATTATCCTCATCCTTTTGGCACTTCAGGTATGTCTGTATGCACGTTCGAGGACGTATATTTGTTTTAATAGGGGGAGAATGTAATGACACGACATGTCGTTTTGTGTATTTGAGCCCTATTTCCCCTTTTGAAGCTTCCCGTATGTGTATTTATGGTTTTATGCTTTGCGGGAATAGTTGGTTTTGTTTCGGGGAAGTTTTGGGATGATTTGGACCCTTTGGTTCTTGGTTTAGAAACTTAAGTTGGAACTATTGATCTAGGGTTGATTTTTGTGAAAACAACCTCGGAACGATGTTTTGTTGGCTCTGATAGGTTCGTATAGTGATTTTGAACTTGTGTGTATGGCCGGAATTGAATTCAGAGGTCCCTAGGTTGATTTGACTTGTTTTGCCGAAAGTTGGTAATTTGAAGGTTTAGAAATTTCTTAGGTTGGACCGTAGATTTACTTTATGGATATTGGGTTCAAAATTTGGTTTTGGGACTTGGAATAGGTCCGTTTTTCTATACAGAACTTGTCTGCAAAATTTGGAGTTATTCCTAGTTAGTTTGATAGGAATCAGATGCTTGGTTGTATTTCTAGCGATTCTTGAGTTTCCTTTTGAATTTCATTTGTTTTTTATGTCTGATTCATGGTTCCGGATGTTATCTTGGTATTTTAATTATGCGAGAGAGTTTGTACGATATTTTTAGACTTGTGTGGATGTTTAGTGTGGAGCCCCAAGGGTTCGGGTGAGTTTCAGACGTGTTTCAAATTGGTTTGAACTCATTTCAAAGGTGTTGGTGCCTCAGGTATCGCAATTGTGAGCACTAACATCATAATTGTGAAGTAGGCAGGGAGGGATCAGGTATCGCATCTGTGATGCCTTTACTCGCAATTGTGAAGTTTAGGTCTAGGATGGGTAGGTCGAAATTGCGACCATGTGGTCACATTTGTGAAAGGGACAGACTTCGCATTTGCGACGTCATTGTATGCGACTCATGCACCAGAACAAAAGGGCTGAAAAATGGGACATAGTCTCATTTTCATATTTTTAGAACCCTAGGCTCGGTAGAAGGCATTTTTGAGGAGGAATTTTCACATACAACTATTGGGTAAGTGATTTTGGTTAATTTTCAATTATATTACATGATTATTTGTGAGAACCTCTAATCCATAGAATTTGAAGAAAAAATTTGGGAAAATTTGTCTATGTTTTGAAAAATAAAAATTTGAGATTTGAGAGTCGAATTGGACTTAGATTTGAAAACAAAACACATATATGGACTCGTAGGATCATGGGTAGTCGAGATCTATCCTTGGAATTGAGTTTTGATCGGGCAGGCCCGGGGTTGACTTTTGGGGAATTGTATGCGTTGAATTGAAGTTGTAGTTATTGAGAGCTGTTAACATGTTCTAATTGAAGTTGTTATGGATATCCTTCATTGTTGAATTATTTTCTGATTCTTGTTGTCATAGAGATTCTCGTGCACATTGTGGTTGAGCCTTGGGCTATGTGTTGTGGACATTAGTATTGTTGATTTTGGCAATATTGTGGCATATGGGCACGTGTAGTGCGAGTTGATTATTGTGTTGTGATATTGAATAAGGTAATGTATTGATGCGCATGCGGCGATATAAGGTGAGATTTATGCGTGTTTTGCTAGTAAGAGAAATTACTTGAAGCCACGCGACGCGATAAGAGGGATAAAGAGCGTGAAGCTATTTTGGGAAAAATATTTTTAAAAATTAAATGCAAGGCTCACGCGGCGATATAAGGAAGATTGTGATTGTGACTGTGAAGAATATGTGGTGTTGTACCTCAATGTGATTCTTGTTGTACATTCTATGCTGGAACAACTAATTGATTTGAACGATTATTGTATCGCCCAAATCTGAAGTCCTCAACTCAAAATATGACAAAATGCACAAACCCTCGAGTTTATTGTTCTTCCCAAACCTTTTCGGATCTGCGAACAATTAGACGCTTTTGCGGCGTTGGCTTTGCGACATAACCCCCGCTTATGCGAAAACAACTAGAAATCCTGACGTTTTGCACTAGGGGGCTTCTGCGCACGCGCAGGTGCGACACCACACTCCGCATCTGCACTCAACCTCGCTTATGTGCTCCAGACAACCTCTTGTGCTTTTGTAGATGCGCTCCAAAATTCCGTCTTTGCAATCATTCCTCACCCAGTTTTTTTCTGCTTCTGCGACCACTGGTCCGCATCTGTGGACTAACATCTGCGTCCATTCTTCCGTTGATGCGGAAACACCAGCACCGGACCCTCTTCAACTATGCTACATGAGGAAAAACGAACTGAACCACGTCTGAAACTCACCCGAGCCCCTCGGGACCCTGTCCGAATATACCAACATGTCTCAAAACATAAATACACACCTACTCAAGGTCTCAAATTACTTATAAAAACATCAAAATGATGAACCGCACCTCAAATCAATCTTGACGAACTTTCGAACTTTAAATGTCCAAAACTCACACCTAACCATATTAAAATAACTCGGAATGACCTCGAATTTTGCACACAAGTCCCAAATGACATAATGAAGCTATTCTGATTCCCGGAACCATAATCGGAACCCGATATCATCAAAGTCAACTCCTCGTCACACCTATGAACTTTCCAAAGCTTCAAATTGCCAATTTCCGAATAGTGCCGAAATCTTAAAGGACCATCCAAATGCAAATCCGGGCATACGCCCGAGTCCAAAATGACGATCCGCACCTAACGGAACTATCAAAACTCCGATCCGGGGTCAAATACACTAATGTCAAACTTGATTAACTCTTCCAACTTAAAGCTTCTAACATGAGATGTATTCTTTCAAATCAATTCTGAATCACCTGAAAACCAAAACCGACGATTCACACAAGTCACAATACATCATATGAATCTACTCAAGAATTTAAACAGTTGAACGAAATGCAAATGCTCAAAACGACCAGTTGGGTTGTTACATTCTCCCCCACTTAAACATATGTTCATCCTCGAACATGCCAAGAGTCGTTCCAAAGCCATCAAATCCCTGTGTAACCATACCATGCACATTACCCAGGGGTGATCCCACGTCACCGTAATCCATATAAGCCTGACAATGCAACATAACTGAAGATCCTTACTTCAACCTTAGTCCGTAAACCTTAGAACCTAATTTCCAACATCTGAAATCCATTAAGAGACCCGAATCTCACACCTACACACTATATAAGTATTAACAAGAAGTATCAAGCCATAACCATAACCCAAGATGTAATCACATGATATAACACATAACTCACATATTCGTAGCAATAATTTCTGATCATAGTAGTTGCTAAAAAATAAACTCGGTACCGGTAATAAACCTCATTTCAAATAAAACTTCATTCAGAACCTTCATACACTGTCGATGTTGAATGAAACACGTCAAAACTCATAACCATTTATCACATCAACATGTCATGAAGCTCTCTCTCTCTTCTGATAAGAATCATAGCCAACTTCTAAGTCGACTTCTGATATTATTCTTCCAAACATACCGTAATCCAATCTGATAGCACCCATTCTAGGTCCAATGAACACATATCATCAAACACAACTATTCTACTGACATTCCACACCAATACAACCTAAATCCACCAACCGTGCAATTGGTGCACCCATAAGCAACAACTCAAAAGTACTCAAAAATGGAAAATAACTCAAATGAGAGAACTGTCTCGCAAACTCAACAAATACCTCCACAAACGCAATGCTATGAATCCATTACATAGTAGAACAAAAATACATGAACCTTTCCAAAGGATTATAACCCAGCATGACTTCGCCTGCAATGCGTGACCCAATCCAAACACCGGTCCATATGAAATACCTCAATCCACAATGCTCAAAATCAACAACCACTCGCAATTTGACATCAATAATGTGAAGTATGTGACCGTAACCAAGGCACAATCAACCATTCAACACCCCAAGAGCCACCTCGCTCGAATTCCGCCACAAGGCCCAAACAGAACTGCATCATGTGTATAATTACCCAACAAATCACCACTCATTATAACATAGAAGAGTAACACATTGAACATATTAGAACATAAACAAGCTCAAATCCAACTGAATGGCACACCCCTCATAAATAACAGTGTTGAGTCAAAAAATCTGGTCCGATGTAGAATACACATCCTCATTGGGCCTAATGGCCCCCAAATCAACCCCGGTCATCCCCAAACGATAAATAACCCTCCAAACACATACTACCATCTGTCTATATTTGTCCACATCTTCATAGTCCGCAACCACAAAACAATCTGCTTCTGAGAACCACCAAGTCTTCAAATCCATAGAACACATGAATCACCATAGTCGATCCCAACTCCACCACTTGAATGACTAACACATCTCTCATACACAATCATCCCATAATAAATACTTCTATAATTCTTTCGTGCCACATAGAAAAATCTGAACACTAGTAGTCGATCGACCATGTGAGTACCGCAATACCAATGAAGCATCCGTAAGTCAAACATAGTGCACCTTCTAGTATGCGTGTCTTTAGGTAATACCAACTAGTACTAGCATTCATCTAAACATTTGGAACCGTCCATGTTGTCTAAGAATTCGTGACCTCCCATTCAAAGCTAAACCACGACCTTCTACATATAAATCTCAATCCCACATGATGCACCACATCTATTATGTCGTCATATGAAAACGCGAGAACCACATTATCAACCATGAGTCACCAGCAGATTACATACTCAATTAGCTAGAAACCTTCCACCTGATCCTATTTAGGAGAAAATCAAAACGCACAACAAACCTCCCCATGCCTGTATAAAATATCCATCCCAAGCCGTAGTAGAAATCATCGAGAACTCTACGAAGCCCATTTGCTCATAATCAAGCCATCAGAGCTAAATCCCTCTAACTCGACCAAGTCACGTAGGTCGCCAAACCCAAGAGTATTTCCACAAAACAACTATAGAGACTCGCCACATCATAAGAACCCAAAGAACCGATTATACCCATTACAATGCTGATCCGATCTACCACAAAATTGTCATATTTCTTCGAGTTCATTCTGAGTTGCCTTCATGTTCACACTTTTCCTTGCCCGTACACTACGAACCTTAACCCAATGCTCACCATGAGAGATCCTAGCATAAAACCACACCGCCTAAGGCCCATAAGTCGATGTATCCCCTCTTAAGCACCCCAAAAATACCACAACTGAGACACCCGCTTTGAAGAGACCTTCTCTGAGTTTAAAGTTGTGCCTTTTACGTTTCTGATACTAAAATGTGGAATCCATAATGATATAGAAATATTGCGAGTCTCGATACCATCCAATCATGGCCATATACAAATCTAGAAAATTCTCAAATGCCACGTATGAATCTTGAACCCATTAGAACTTTCTCGAGAGTCATCAACTCTGCTATAATCTCATATGAACCGCCCAAGCGAGTCGAACGACCTGTGCTCCATCAGCACACCAATATCCAAAGAAGTAACCCACACCTCTAAGCAACCGAGTGAGCAGCAAACCCAAATCATTCCAAGACTCCCATATATCCATAAGGTGTAATACATCATACATCCAGAAATTTCTTTGCTTAATTCATCCACAAAACCAACCTCTCCAAGTCATAACCGATCCACATGCATGCCTCAGACCGAAACCAATACAACACAGAACCATGCAACTAAGTCGATAGCAAACTCTCCTACTTGGTCAAAGCCATAGAACAAAATACCCGATAACTCACAATACCTATACTCTACTACTGCCATAATCATGCACTGAGATTCAACAAAATATTTCATGCTCATACAACACAAACCATAAAATACCTCAAAGCATCTACTAAGCTCGCATTCATACTCGTGACAGTCAAGACGACTTTCTCAGCCGATCCAAACTAAAATTGCAACACATATAACCCACTGCTAGAAAGAAACTCTCTACACAACATCAAGGATCACACACCCGTAGACCACCCCGCAGGAGACAACCCACATTCTTAGCCTCAAATTGGCATTTCACTACGCCCTACCATGGCCACAACTACCATGAAATCACTTAATCATCCCGAGTCTAAACTCATCAACAAAAAATAAGAGTCTACTTCATTCCACAAATATACATCTGAAAGATCTCTCAACATTCTCACAACTCAAAACCGTACAACACATCAAGACAAAACTCAAGCACCTAATGGTCCTCTTCACATCCCAGCAAGCTATTCTCGTCATGTCCAAGCCATCTGAACACATCTCGCGGTCACACCACACCATCATATAGCTATCCAACCACTCACCAAGCCATATATCCCGCTCTTAGGGATACGACTGGACATTAAGCCCCAAAAGCACATGCTCTCACAACTGAAACCACTAAGCCCCAAACTACAGGCAAAACCGACCTTAAGTCCTCCAGATTGGCCCATCACTCAAACATAGAAAATGCATTTCGCACCTCATCCATGGAAATCACAAGCTACTGATGCACACCTGATACTGAGCTCTCACATATTCATACAAATGAGTGGAAGGAATGCAAAGAGATACGCTTCAAGATGAATCAATGTTGCACGATAAGGAAAGAAAGATAGAAAGTTTATCCTAGATTCCCTGTAGCCCTCGAAGATATGTATGAACGTCATCATACCGATCTGCAAGACTCCACTAGGAATTTGATCATGATTTGCAGAACCTATGAACCTAGAGCTTTGATACCAACTTGTCACGACCCAAAAATCCAACTAGTCGTGATGACACCTAACCCAAACCGCTAGGTAAGACAATTAACAATAATCCAATTCAAATGAGATTTACTGAGACTTAGAGTTCACAAAACTAGTATGAAATAAATACACCATCTGTTCCATAAATACATAAACAAATTTATAAATTTAAAACTACCAAGAACAAAAGGCAGATATAGCCGGAATGCAGGTTCATCTTCAATGCCAGCTCCCGTCATGCACAGCAACTTTAGCTCTAAAATCTGCGCTCAAGGTGCATAAGTGTAGTATGAATACAACTGACCCCATGTACTCAATAAATAACAAACCTATCCTTAGGTTAAAAGAAGTGAAGAGCTCGGGAAAATGGTCAGAGTCTAACACCAATAGCCAAAAATAACTCGTAACAATATAACAAAAGTAGTACAAGTAATAACTCAAAGATATTATGCTCAGCTTATTCGCAGTTGTAGAAAAATAACACATGATTTTTAGGTATAATAGAAAAATCCAAATCTTTCACCGGAATTACCAAAATATTAGTATATCAGAAAACTTTGATTCTTCCCAAACTTTCAACAACAAATAAGATATTTCATTATCAAATAGGATGAAGAAAGTACATCTCTATGCCTACATGTCAATATGAATGTCAAGTCATCATTTATCATATACAATCTTGCATGAGAAATATACATCTCAATGCCTACATGTCAATGTACATGTCAAATCATATATGTCACAATACCGTATATCATGAGGAAAAATGCATCTCTATGCCTACATGCCAAGTATGCATGTTAAAATAATGATTTCACGATGAAATTCCCAAGTACGCTCACGCTCAACATACTCAAGTTGTCTGTCTCATTTTCCCACTTCATCTCACACACACAATCACTCAGTACTGTACGGGTGCATGGCTCATAAGCCTCTCACCAAAGCACATGTATATATATCTTCGTGCATGCGCTCACTACTGGTATTTCATACTCCGGAGAGGCAGATCCTGCCCACGCGCTGATCAAAAGCCTATAAGGCCTGTTGTAGTGTGCAACCCGATCCACAATAATAATAAAGCCAACAAGGACTGCTGCGGCGTGCAACCCGATCCACAATAATAAGAATAGTCACAAAGCCAATACGGCCTGATGCGGCATGCACCACGATCCACAATAATAAAAATAGTCACAAAGCCAATATGGCCTATTGCAGCATGCAGCCCGATCCACACTAACACTCACAACACGGTCCTCAAGCCCACCTCAGTCATCAATCCCTCTAGTCTCAAGTGCTCAAAATCTCGTATTACTCAGCCCAAACAATAATAACTTGTGATTTAACATTGAATGATAAATATAGACTGAGATATGATATGCAAATGATGAACTATGACTAAGTAATTGCAGTTGAAGCAGATAACTCAAGACAACAGAAATAACCTCATTAGGTCTCAGCCGAATAAGCACATAGCCTAAACATGATTTCTAGCATGAATCATAACTCAATTACTCTAATAAGTAGGAATTTCACAGATAAAATAAGACTAGATAGCTACTCAATACAAAAAATCAACTCAGATCATGTTTACCACGATGCACGCCAACACGCCTATCACCTAGCATGTGCATCACCCCAATACAACACAAGAAACACATTTTATAGTGATAAATACCCTCAATTCCAAGTTTAGATATGTTACTTACTTCGAAAAATCCAAATCCAATACTGAGCAAGCCAAACAATACTCTAGAGATGCCATCCCGCGCAAATGAACCTCTAAACAACTTGAAACTAGCCAAAAGTGTCACGACCCAAACCAATGGGGCGCGACGGGTGCCTGAGTCCTATCTGTCAAACACCTCTACACATGCATCTAAGATATGAACCTGAATAACATCTGCTGAATTACGAGAATAATGTACATGAAGGAAATCTGCACAAAAAGGCATACATACATATACATACAACATATGTAGGACGAGCTAACAAGGCTGCTATAGACAACTATACATCTCAAAACTGGAAGCCGGCAAGGCCACATACCATCCAACTAGACATACTGTTTACAGACCTCTAATAGAAACATAGTTGTACAAAGACGGGACTGAGCCACGTCATACCCATATATATCTATATACAAACGTATCGTACCAAAATCAATAGCAGCTCCAGATTAAGTGGAGCATGCCAACTCTCGCTGATCAGTGATCCTAAGAAGGGGGACCGTTAGTTTGCCTACCTGCACCTGTGGGCATGAAATGTAGGCCCCGGGAAATAGGGCGTTAGTACGATTAATGTAATGAGTATGTAAGGCATGAAAATCAGTACATAAGAGACATAGATGAAATATGGAATAAAGAAACCCATCTGTAAATCTGAATAACTTTACAAATCCTGAAACATTTATAATGTCATGCACGTGCATATAAATGTCATGTAATGCATAGGTATGTACGTACATAACATCATCAAGCCTCTGAGGACATCCCATCATATCATCTCGGCCACTATGGGAAAATCATCAACGTATACCAGCTGATCAGGTGGTGGTGCGAATATAATGTCATAACCTTTCCCATATCCCATATACATATATATACATACATATATACGCATATATAATGCCGTCTGAGTCATGGGTCAATGTACATGTATAAATGCTGAAATGCATAAAAAATACGTTTATAAGATTTTCTCAGAATGCCATAAAAATTAATATGCCGTTCGGATAAACATTATCAAATACGTATTTTTCTGGGACCCATGAACATAAGATGATAATAATTCACACGGGGAATCAAGAATATAGACACCCCTAGTATTCCTATGAATAGAGTAATTTATGGAAACTGTACGTTTGCTCGTTTCTTGAGTATAATTTGGACCATGCCAAAAGAAAGAAGGGATGGCCTTAACATATCTGGAGTAGGAAAAACTCCGTATAATATTCCGTTGGAGACCTTCGTAGATTGAACTTAGAGCCCAAAAATCGGATTAAGCTTCCGTGTTTTAAAACTGATGAACGAAATCAGCTTCTGTTCTTAGCGTTGAAGTGCCTGGACGTTGGAGCTTATGTTCTTCTAACGTTTTCCTTTTATGAAAATTAGCTTCTAACCTTTCAAACTAAGAAAGTAAGATTTCTTTCTTTCCTTTAGAATAAGTAATGTTAATGTGTTCTCATTATTTGTTCCATGTTGAAATATATCAAGACTTGTACATGTCTTGTTTTGGATAATCATTCTTTTAGTTGCTTAATTCAATTACATCATAGATAGCCACCTAGGATGTTTACTTACTTAGTCACTTCATGTGGTAAGCTAGTGCTTCCACATGTATTTGGAGTATAATTAATTAAATTATATCCATTTATTAGTTAACGGGGTAATGTCCTGTTACCCGGTAATTAATCAATTACCCGCATAATTTAAAAATTGTCTCAAATTACTTAAAATTCTACTTATTTTTAATATACTTCATATATACTTTATACATTATATATATCATATTATCACGGCCATATGGTACCTTGTATGGTACTATTCCATAATTATCGGGTAGTATCGCTCGACCCGTACTTTATCCCAAATTGGCCACTTTCATTGAAACTCGTTTTCTTTAATTCGTGTACCCCTTTATCCTTCATAACACTTATTTATCGCTTTTTATAAATAGCGTAAGTACGTTAACGTCAAGATGATCTCATCCCCGAGTCTATGCCAATTAACTGAAGACGAAGTTTTTAACGTATGAAAATGCGAGGTGCAACATTCTTCCCCCCTTAGAAACATTCGTTCTCGAATGTTCAACTCCCCGTGATCTATATAACTTTGGCAGGGTTTCCCTTGTAACCACACTACTACCAACTCTCCCCGTAGAAGCTTAATAACCCAACGCCACATAGGACCACAATTATGAATAACGACGATGGCCTCACACGACCAACGACAATAACCAACACAAGAATTTATACACGTATCTTATGGTTATGACGTCTCAGTCGGACCCTTCTCTAGAGGAGGAAATAAGTAGGGATATCTAGACTTCATGTCTTCCTCGGCCTCCCAAGTCATTCTTTTTTCCACATTGTTGTTCCTCCAAAGCACTTTCACGGAGGCTACCTCCTTATTCCGTAGCTTGCGAATTTGTCGGTTTAGGATGGCAACCGGAATTTCCTCGTATGACAAGTCCTCTGTAATCGGTACATCATTCGTGGGCACTACTCGGGTAGGATTGACAATGCATTTTCGTAACATAGATACGTGAAAAATCGGATGGACAGACTCCAATTCTGAGGGCAATTCTAACTCATAAGCTACTTGGCCCACTTTCCTATTGATCCTATAAGGCCCAATATATCGTGGGCTAAGTTTGCCTTTCTTGCCAAACCTCATCACACCCTTCATAGGTGACACCTTTAAGAATACCCAGTCATCAACCCCGAACTCTAAATCTCGTCGCCGCACGTCAGAATATGACTTCTGACGACTTTGATTTGTCAATAGTCGATCCTGGATAAGCTTCACTTTTTTCTATGGCTTGCTGAACAGGTCTAGCCCATGTAATCCAGATTCTCCAGCATCGAACCACCCTATAGGCGACCTACACTTTCGTCCGTAAAGAGCTTCGTATGGAGCCATCTGAATACTGGAATTGTAACTATTATTATATGCGAGCACAATAAGTGGTAGATGATCATCCCAGCTACCTTTGAAGTCTATCACACAAGCCCGTAGCATATCTTCCAGTTTCTAAATAGTACACTCAGCCTGTCCATCTGTCTGGGGATGAAATGTTATACTAAGACTTACTTGAGTCCCCAATCCTTTTTGGAAGGACCTCCAGAAGTTAGCTGTAAATTTGGCCCCTCTATCCGAGATAATAGATATAGGGACACTATGCAGTCGTACTATCTCCTTAATATAAAGCCTTGCATAATCGTCGGAGGAATATGTAGTTCTAACCGGCGGAAAATGGGCTGACTTTGTAAGCCTATCAACAATCACCCATATCGAATCGAACTTACGCTGGGTACGAGGTAAGCCTACGATGAAATCCATATTGACTATTTCCCATTTCCAAGTCGGAATATCCATAGCCTGCAATAATCCACCGGGTTTTTGACGCTCAATCTTAACCTGCTGACAGTTAGGACACTGAGCAACAAATTCTCCTATATCCTTTTTCATTCCATCCCACCAATATACTTCCCTGATATCATGATACATCTTTGTCGCTCCTGGATGGATAAAATAATAGGAATAGTGAATTTCTCCCATAACCTGCTGACACAGCCCTGCAATATTAGGCACACATAATCGCCCTTGATATCTGAGGACTCCATCTTCTGTAATTTCAAACGGTGTCTTCTCCTTTTGAAGAGTGGTATCCCTATAATGAACTAGCACAGAATCCTCATACTGGCGTTCCTTTACTTCGGTTACTAAAGAGGACGTTGTTGCATCCTGAATAGTGATTCCAACATCACCTGAGTCCAGTAACTGAAATCCAAGACTAGCTAGCTGATGAACCTCATGGGCTATTCCCCTCTTTTCTGGCTGTAAATACGACAGGCTACCCATAGATCTACGGCTGAGGGTATCGGATACTACGTTCGCCTTTCCCGGATGGTATAAAATATCGACGTCATAATCTTTAAGTAGCTCCAATCATCTTCTTTGACGTAATTTTATTTTTTTGAAGATATACTGAAGGCTCTTATGTTCCGCATAGATATCAACATAAATTCCATACAAGTAGTGCCTCCACGTCTTTAGTGCGTGACTCACTAGGGGTAACTCTAAATCGTGGGTTGGGTAGTTCTTCTCGTGCGTTCTTAGTTTTCTAGAAGCATAAGCTACAACCTTACCATGCTGCATCAGCACACAACCCAATCCAATGCCTGAAGTGTCACAATAGATAACATAACCATCGGTCCCTTCTGGGAGTGGTAGAACCGGTGCTGAAATTAATCTGTCATTTAATGCCTGGGAACTCCGTTCGCAAGCATCGGTCCATTAAAACTTGGCTCCCTTCTGAGTTCATTTATATGGATATTCTAGTCCTTCAGAATTCATGAAATTCCCCTCTTCGAAGGCCCAAATTTCATCCTTTATTTATCATAGTTACGCCTTTATTCCACTACCAGGGTAGCATTTCATCTATTCCAAATGTTACTAGTCTTAGATTCCTCTGAGTTCATTCAGGCTATACTGAGCCTTTTTATAATTTAGAGAAGCCATAAGCTGTCTTATGATCTTAACCCCAAGGACTTATCCATTCTCGTCCCCTTTTTACTCATCTTTTTCTTATCCTTCCTCCTATCTTCCTAAAACCTTGTCGTTCTACCATACTTTAACTTGCGACCCACACATCTCTGTTTATACTTATTCGCAACCTTCCTTCAACTTGGTTGCACCATAGATTTTCTTATATTATTTTGGAACATCAAGCGAAATGCGACATACCACTTTGGTCAAGGTGCTAAGAGAGAAGAAAGTCCCGTTACAAGTTTCCTGTAATAACCTGTCAAATGGAGAAGCTATGAACCTTTGTCGGTGACGAGGGTCTAGGTCGAATCTTTACTACCCCAATCTTTTGTGTATCCACCCAGATGCCTTCACCCGAAATGATATGCCTAAGGAAGGCCACAAAGTTCAACCATAATTCATATTTAGAGAATTTTTCATACAACTTCTCCTTTTGTAAAAATCCGAGCACAGTATGCAAATTATCTGCTTGCTCCTCCTCTGAACGAGAATACACCAATATATCATCGATAAATATAATTTTGAACAGATCTGAAAAGGTCCTGAACACACGGTTCATCAAATCCATGAATACTGCGGGGCATTGGTCCAACCGAATGACATAACACGAAACTTGAAGTTCTCATAACTAGTCTGGAGTGCTATCTTGGGGATATCTTCCTCCTTAACCTTACTTGATGGTACCCGGGCCTCAAGTCTTTCTTTGAAAAACACTTGGCACCTTGCAAGTGATCAAATAAATCATCAATCCTCGGGAGTGAGGTACTTATCCTTGATCGTCACCCTATTAAACTGTCTATAATTAATACACCTCCGTAAGGAACCATCTTTCTTCCTCACAAATAACACATGTGCTCCCTATGGTGACGTACTAGGTCTGATAAACCTTTTTCAAGCAAGCCCCTTAGTTGTTCCTTTAACTCTTTCAGTTCTGCGGGGGTCATTCTATAAGGGGGGGTGGGTGGGAAGAATAGATATTGGATGAGTATCTGGTAGTAGGTCAATGGCAAACTCAATTTCTCGCTCTGGCGAAAGTACCGGAAGCTCATCCGGAAAAACATCGGGAAACTCATTAACTACAGGAAAGGACTGAATGGTCGGTAACTCTAATTTCACATCTCAAACCCAAACTCAGTGATAAATATATCCCTTTATGATTATCTTCCTTGTCTTGATATAGGAGATAAATTTACCTCTTGGCGATGCGTATTACTTTTCTATTCTAAAACAGGCTCTCTTGGAAACTGAAATCAAACCATGTTTGATCTACACTTGATGTTAGCATAACAAATGGCCAATCAATCCATACCTATTATAATATTACGTCCTACCCAACCGAACACCACGTATCTTATCCTTGTTTATTATCAAATCATCACGGGCCATTTCGGGCCACATCCATATATATAGGTAACAATATTTTCATAACTAATTTACAAAAAGGTTTATATACATAGGGGTCGACTAGGCCGTAGACATGTCATACCCAAAACTATATACGAGATAGTGTCTTGAAAACCTCTAAGTAGGCATAACCATAATATATACAAGTCGGGACGGGGCTCCCTTCTTCCTCATAAAACAACCTAACACATTTAGAACCCTAACTTGGTAATATTCCAAGAAGAGGTGGAACTCATCAACCAAAAACTGACACTTGGAGGAAGTCTAAAGTAGAGGGTCCTTGCCTCGTCCTATATAAGAACCTCGATCAGACACACTTCGAAGCAGAATCTTCATTCCCTTATCAGTTACCTTCCTCCTCTTGGCCCGACTACTATCTTCTTCCTCTGCGTATCCCATAACATACACCGACGAACCTTGATTGACGGACTCTCAAGACTGTGGGCTATCTGGAACCTTAGAAGAGCTCGTGTTCGTAAATACCTTGACATAGTTTTGATCCTGAGGGAAACCCGGCTGTGCCAATCCATGCACTACTCCCCTCATACCCCGATCAACGGGATGTGATAACGAAACTAAAGGCCTTGGTGCGGTCACAACTCCTCTCACCCCATCTTCTACCGGAGTGGTCGAAATAACTCAAACGGATGACTCATACGGATCCTTGGATGGATCCTTCTCAATAGAACCCATGATCTCTGATGGGTCTGACTCCATAATATAACTTATATCTCTTTCTAACACCTTCGTAGCCTTCTGGCCCGTGCTAACAGTTGTAGTCTTCGGAGGCATCACTGAAAATGTAACGCATCATTAGGAACATGAATTCTTATATCGCACGATCTAAGATAAGAAGAGAGGATAACATTCTATATGTCCTGTAGCCTCGTGTCTATAAGTGTGGTGCACAACAAACCCATAAACAAGACTTTACTAGACACAGTCTGTAGACAACCCTAGGACAGAACTGCTCTGATACCACTTTTGTCACGACCCAAACCAATAGGCCGCGACGAGTGCCTGAGTCCACCTGTCAAACACCCCTAAACATGCGTCTAAGATATGAACCTGAATAAAATCTGCTTAATTACGAGAATAATGTACATGAAGGAAATCTACACAAAAGGAATACATACATATACGTACAACATACGTAGGACGAGCCGACAAGGCTGCTATGGACAACTATACATCTCAAAACTGGAAGCCGGCAAGGCCACATACTATCCAACTAGACATACTGTCTATAGACCTCTAATAGAAACATAATTGTACAAAGACGGGACTGAGCCACATCATACCCATATATAGCTATATACAAACGTATCGTACCAAAATCAAAAGTAGTTCCAGATTAAGTGGAGCACGCCAACTCTCGCTAATCAGGGATCCTAAGAAGGGGGACCGTTAGTTTGCCTACCTGCACCTGCGGGCATGAAACGCATGGCCCGGGAAAAAGGGCGTCAGTACAAATAATGTACTGAGTATGTAAGGCATGAAAATCAGTACATAAGAGACATAGATGAAATATGGAATAAAGAAACCCATCTGTAAATCTGAATAACTTTATAAATCCTGAAACAATGCACGTGCATATAAATGTCATGTAATGCATAGATCTGTACGTACATAACATCATCAAGCCTCTGAGAGCATCCCATCATATCATCTCGGCCACTGTGGGCAAATCATCAACGTATACCAGCTGATCAGGTGGTGGTGCGTATATAACGCCATAACCTTTCCCATATATATATATATATATATATATATATATATATATATATATATATATGTACGCGTATATCAACGTATACCAGCTGATTAGGTGGTGGTGCGTATATAATGCCATAACTTTTTCCATATCCCATATATATATATATATACATATATATATATACATACACATATATGCGTATATAACGCCGTCTGAGTCATGGGTCAATATACATGTATAAATGCATGAAATGCATAAGAAATACGTTAATAAGATTTTCTCAAAATGCCATAAAAATCAATATGTCTTTCGGATAAACATTATCAAATACGTATTTTTCTAGGACCCATGAACAGAAGATAATAATAATTCACACGGGGAATCAAGAATATAGACACCCCTAGTATTTCTATGAATAGAGTAATTTATGGAAACTGTGCGTTTGCTCGTTTCTTCAGTATAATTTGGACCATGCCAAAAGAAAGAAGGGATGAACTTAACATACTTGGAGTAGGAAAAACTCCATATAATATTCCGTTGGAAACCTTCGTAGATTGAACTTAGAGCCCAAAAATCGGATTAAGCTTCCGTGTTTTGAAACTGATGAACGAAATCAGCTTCTGTTCTTAGCGTTGAAGTGCCTGGACGTTGGAGCTTATGTTCTTCTAACGTTTTCCTTTTATGAAAATTAGCTTCTAACCTTTCAAACTAAGAAAATAAGCTTTCTTTCTTTCCTTTAGAATTAGTAACGTTAATGTGTTCTCATTATTTGTTCCATGTTGAAATATATCTAGACTTGTACATGTCTTGTTTTGGATAATTATTCTTTTAGTTGTTTAATTCAATTACATCATAGATAGCCACCTAGGATGTTTAATTACTTAGTCACTTCATGTGGTAAGCTAGTGCTGCCATATGTCTTTGGAGTATAATTAATTAAGTTTTGTCCACTTATTAGTTAACTGGGTAATGTCCTGTTACCCGATAATTAATCAACTACCCGCATAATTTAAAAATTGTCTCAAATTACTTAAAGTTCTACTTATTTTTAATATACTTCATATATACTTTATACATTATATATATATATATATATATATATATATATATATATATATATATATATATATATATATATATATATATATATATATCATGTTATCATAGCCATATGGTTCCTTGTATGGTACTAGTCCATAATTATCGGATAGTATCGCTCGACCCGTACTTTATCCCAAATTTTCCACTTTCAACGAAACTCGTTTTCTTTAATTTGTGTACCCCTTTATCATTCATAACACTTATTTATCGCTTGTTATAAATAGCGTAAGTACGTTAACGTCAAGATGATCTCATCCCCGAGTCTATGCCAATTAACTGAAGACGAAGCTTTTAACGTACGAAAATGCGAGGTATAACAAAAAGCAACTCAACAACATCAAATAATTCATAAGAAAACAATCCTAAATGATACAGGTCAAATCTTTACACATTTTACTCAAAGTCAACTAAAAAGTCAAACCCAGGCTCGCACCTCGGAACCTGAAAAAACTTGCAAAGTCTGACTACCCGTTCAATTACGAATTCAACAATACTAATTTCACTCAATTCCAACTCTGAATCAATGTTCAAAACTCAAAAATTCACTTTAGAAAAGTTTAGACAAAACCCCCAAATTTCTCTTTAAAATTCTTAATCCAAATGCCAAAATCGAAGATATATTCATGAAATATAATCAAAATCAAGTAAAAAACACTTACCCCAATATATGTGGTGAAAGTCGTCTCCAAAATTGCCCAAATCCGAAGTCCTCAACCCAAAATATGAAAAAATGCACAAACTCTCGAGTTTATATTGTTATGCTCAGACCTTTTCGGTTCTGCGAACAATTAGACGCTTCTGCGACATAACCTTCGCTTTTGCAGAAACAACTAGAAATCCTAACTTTTCGCACTCGGGGAAAAAGCCCCGCTTCTGCGCACGAGCAGGTGCGATACCACACTCCGCATCTGCGCTCAACCTCGCTTCTGTGATCCAGACAACTGCTCTTGCGCTTTTGTAGATGCGCTCCAAAATACCGCCTTTGCAATCATTCCTCACCCAGTCTTTTTCTGCTTCTACGACTAATGGTCCGCATCTGCGTCCATTCTTCCGCAGATGCGGAAACACCAACACCAGACCCATTTCAACTATGCAACATGAGGCAAAATGAACCGAACCACGTCCGAAACTCACACGATCCCCTTGGGATCCCGTCCATATATATACCAATATGTCCCAAAACATAACACACACCTAATCGAGGTCTCAAATTACTTATAACAACATCAAAATGATGAATCGCACATCAAATCAATCTTGAAGAACTTTTGAACTTTAAATTTCCAAAACTCGCGCTGAACTATATCAAATCAACTCGGAATGACCTCGAATGTTGCACACAACTCCCAAATAACATAACGAAGTTATTCCAATTACCCGAACCACAATTTGAACCAGATATCATCAAAGTCAACTCTCGGTCAAACCTATGAACTTTTCAAAGCTTTAAATTGCAAACTTTCACCAAAGAGTGTCGTAATCTTCTAGGAATATCCAAATTCAAATTTGAGCATACACTTAGTCCTAAATAACCACGGGGACCTAACGGAACCATCAAAACTCCGATCCATGGTCAATTACACTAAAGTCAAACTTGGTCAACTCTTTTAACTTAAAGCTTCTAACATGAGATTCATTCTTCCAAATCAATTCTGAATCACGTGAAAATCAAAACCGATGATTCAACCAGTCACAATACATAATATGAAGCTACTCAAGGCTTTAAACAGTTGACCGGAATGCAAATGCTCAAAATGACCAGTTGGGTTGTTACAGTTCTCCCATTTGGTTCTCCTTCCATTATTGGTTATATTAGCGTTGTTATTTAGGGCGCACGGATTGCATCATATGTGGCTCTAGGTGGCATTAGCGTGGCTTGTCAGTCGAATAGCTTGTATGGAATGATATATGATTATTGGACCTGGAATTGGCACAACCGGACTTGGTTAAGGTTAGTTGGAAGAATAATGGCATTAGTCAGCTTAGAATTTGGCAATGATTCCTATCAGGCGAGCAAGTTGTCACGACCCAAAATCCCACCAATATTGTGATGGAACCTAACCCGCCCACTAGGTAAGGCAAATAGTTTAAGTAACTACTAAAATAAAAAAATCATCAATATATTAATAGAACAGTAACATAATTCAATATACAACTACCCAAAGTACTAATAGTACAAGTTATGAGCCACTATGATTTAGATTTATAAAGCTGCTAAAATGATTTAAACGCAACATATGTTTGAAAAATTCATAAACATAAATAAATTCCTAATCTACCAGGGACAATAAGTAGCATGAATTCGACATGTGGGTACGCCTCCAATGCAAAGCTCCCTCTTTTTAGCTACTTAGCTCCAGAATCTGCACGCAAGGTGCAGAAGTGTCACATGAGTACAAGGTACCCCATGTACTCAATAAGTATCTTGGCTAACCTCAGAGAAGTAGTGACGAGGTTTTTTTAGTCAAAAGATTGTCACTTGTCAAAAAAACTGTGCATATATCAAAGACTGGAAACATGATGTATAACAGAAAAAACAATAACTAAATTCTCATCCGAACAAGTGAGAACAATTCTATACAGGTAAAGGCTCAATTTCAACAATCAGTCATCAAGTAGAACCACACACATATGGTATCTCGTGCCCACATTATCAATCATCCTCGCATGACAAAGACCTCGTTCCACAACATAAGTCATACCCACACTACAAAGACTTCGCGCCATATTATGATCCGATTTTGTATCAATTGCCAAATAACATGTTCGAGAACTTATTAAGAATCAAATATACTAATTCATGGTATCGACTTCCTCATCTTGTCAATCCAATGTGCTTCCAACAACTCAACAAAATATGAGGTATCAGCTCCACGTAAGTAAATCCATCTTGACAACCAAATAATCAAGCAATAATAGAGACATAGATTAACACATAAGAAACAACACAACAAAACATGTATGAATGCATGTCACACATAAGGAAGTCATAAGTACAACAAGAACGCCCCTCTTTTACCACTACACACACATAATCAATACAAATCGCCCCGGGCTATCACATAACATTGCCATAATTCCATCCTTATTTCGCCGCGTGAGCATCACAATGAATATTTCCCCTTATATTACTACATATCATAAGCCACCCTTATCTCGCCATGTGTGCATTAATAGATACCACCCTTATGCTGACGCACACGCGTATAGCCACCCTTATGCTGACACACACGCGTATAGCCACCCTTATCTCATCGGATGCGCATCACAAATGAAATGCCTCCTTATGTTGCCGCATGCGCATCTAAAATGAATCTGCACAACATGTCTACATGTGCCACAATTACACAATAATGCAAAATAACAAATTATAATCAAGAGAAACATTCTCATAAATCATCTAAAAGCACACAAGGATATGATAACAACAAAAGTACGGATAAAGCATAATCATGGTTAAATCCAAGTATAGAAACTAAGTCCAAGTAGTCCTTCAAAGGATCACATATGTATCACAGTGTGTACACGTTCCAATCAAGGCACATTACAAGATCAAGTCCAGATGTGTATTTATAGCCTACGTATGTCAAACCCAAACAATAGTGTTTGAATCTTTAATTAAATACTCAAACTCAACCAAAAACATCAATCCGAGCTTGCACCCCGGAACCCGACAAAACTCACATATCTTGAATACCCATTCGAATACGAGTCCAAATAAATAATTGGTTTCTAAATCCAATCTCAATTTCATATTCAAAACCCAAAAATTCATTCTCTTAAGTTCAAGTCAAAACCCCCAATGTTTCTCTTCAAATCTTTCATTTAAGTGTTATAACCCATGGAAAAAGCAAAATATATAATCAAAACAAAGATAAAATTACTCACCTTCATGATTTGGGTATTTATCTCCTATAAAATCACCTTAATTTTACTCCAAGAACTCAAAATGTGAAGAAAATGCACTCACGAATCCCGGAATTAGATGTTTTAAAGCTCTCCCACTCGTCTTTCTCTCAATCGCATTCACAAACCTCGCTATCGCGGTTCACAAAATGTCCAACATGATTTTACCCTTCGCGATTTCGGTCAAGAAGCCCAGCGATCGCGATGAACAAAGTGATTATGAGCCATGAACCCGTACAGTGTTGAGTGATTGTATGTATGTGATGAAGTGGGCAAATAAGACAAACAACTTAAGTATGTGGGAGTACTTGGGAATATCACCGTGAAATCATTCATTTTCCATGCATACTTGGCATGTGGGCATTGTAAAGACCCGACCGGTCGTTTTGCATTATCGGACCCCGTTCCCCTAAATGAAACTTCCCATAGCGGCTTTTTATGATTTATGACTTGCGGGACTGGGTGGTCTAGATTTTGGAAGTGTTTAGGGCAGTAAAGGAACACTTAGTTCCTTAAGGTTGACCTTTTTGGCCAAGTTTGACTTCGGTCAACATTTTTAGTAAACGACCTTGGAATCGAGTTTCGACGTTTCTGGTAGCTGCGTATGATGATTTTGGTCTGGGGCGTATGTTCGGATTGGGTTTCGGATGACCCGGCAGCGTTTCGGCACCTAATATTGAAATAAGAGTTCCTTAAGTTCATATTGTGGTTTGGGACATGTTTTTATGTTATCGAGGTCTGATTGGAATTCTAAGATCGGGAATAGTTCCGTTATGTCATTTATGACTTGCCTACAAAATTTGGTGTCATTCCAAGTAGTATAGGTCGGTTCGGCGCATTGTTAGCGAATTCAAGAAACTTAAAGTTCCTAAGTTTGGTTATAGGGGTTTTGAGGTGTGATTTTGAGTTTTAGCTTTGTTGTGGGTGTTCCGAAGGCTAGACCGAGTCCGTATTATGATTTGGGACTTGTTGGTATATTTGGACGGGGACGCGCGTGGGCCCAGGTGCCTCTCGGGCACCAAACGAGGCCAAAAACAACCTGAAGCAGTTGCTGGTGCACCTGATCTGCTGTGACCGCAGGTGCGGTTGCCCAGTCGCAGGTGTGAGACCGCTCCTGCGGTCCCAGCCTCACAGGACGACCCCCAGGTGGGTTGCCCAGTTCTCGCAGGTGCGGGCCCTTTCCCCCCCAGGTGCGGGCCGCAGGTGCGGACTCCTGCCCGCAGGTGCGAGCCCAGGCCCTTGTCCCATTTTCTGCAGGTGCGAGACCGCATGCGTGGTCGTCGAGTCGTAGGTGCGGAAACCCCTATAGGCAGAAGGGTCTTTAAATGCGGGATTATCCCATTTTCACTCCATTTTCTTCCACCATAGACGATTTTGAGAGCTTGGAAAGGATCCCCACGACCTAGCTACTGAGAGGTAAGTAAATTCTACCCTAAAGTTAGTTAATGCATGAAGTTAGTTAATGCATGAAGTCTTAGTTGAATTTAACTATCTAATTAGTGAAAACTTAAGGAATTGGGTAGTAACCTAGGGCTTTCGAGAATTTAGATAATTACCCGTGAATTGGCTATGAAATCATACAAAAATCATATATTAATGATCCTCAGGTTATGGGTGAGTGTTTCCTTCGAGAATTTTTGAAATCCGAGCATGCGGGCCCGGGGTTGGATTTTGGGATTTCTTCAAGAATGATGAATTTTACTGAATAATAGGAGAATTTCATGCTTTGAGTATAATTTGATATATTTACGTAATGTTTGGTTAGCTTCGACTCCTTTGAGTGACGAGTTCGGAGTTTCGGGCGCATTCTTGACCCGGGGAGTAGGTGCGACGTGAGGTAAGTCTCCTTTCTAACCTCGTAAGAGGGAATTGTCCCCGTAGGTATTTTAAATGCTATGTGTGATATTTGTGGGGGCTATGTGCGTACAAAGTGACGAGAGTCCATACGTAGCGGCTATTATTATTATTATTATGTCCGGGTAGTTAGGCCTACATCATGCCTTGTGTTTTCCTTGAAATGAACTATATGCTTAATGAATTAAATGTTACATGCGGCTTATTTCCCTGAGATCATGGAATTTAAGAAATTTTAAGGAATTGTTCACCGAAAAGTAATTTAAAAAGGAATAATGTGTGTGCATGTGATCGCTTCGCAATTTACATTCCGCGAGCGGAGTGTGATTTCCCCCACTCTCATGGGAGCGGGCCGTACACCATGGCGGATTAAAAGATGCACTTATGGTTCGGGCCGTTCGATCCTCGGCAGTGCATAGATGTGAGTACTTTATGGCAAAGTACAGTTATGGTTCGGGCCGTTCGACCCTCGGCAATGCACAAATATGATTATCTTATGGCTCAGGCCGGTTGTCCTTATCCCGTATGCGCATGATAAATTGTTACTGAATTCATGGATATTGATTTGACAGATATTTAGGGGAAAATGAAGTAGTAATTGTTTATTTACTTCCAGTATTTACTTGGATTTCAGTGCCTTATCTATTTTCTGCTTCACTACCTTTACATGCCTACCGTTTTCATCATATTCTGTTAAATTATATTGTTGGACCTTAGTGAGTTTCAAGTCGACCTCTCGTCACTACTTCTTCGAGATAAGACGGGATACTCACTGGGTACATATATATTTATGTACTCATGCTACACTTCTGTACTTAATTGTACAGGTTCTGAGGCTGGTGCATCTGGTTGTCAGACCGGAGCTTGATTCTGATTATAGACGGAATTGACTTCACGGTGAGCTGCTTTCTCCTGGCAATCTCCGGCAACACCATGGAGTTTCTTTTGCTTATTACCCGTCTATCTCTTTCAGACAGTGGGACTGTATATTATATCTTTTGTATATTCGGTTAGTATGCCCGTAGGACTTGTGACACTAGTTCCTGGCACACACGTGGTAGTTATTATGGATTATGGGTCTGTATATATATTGGCTCACGCCTCCTTATGACCGCTTTTGATTAAAACTGGCTAATTATCTTTGTTGGTTATGTTTTAATCTTTAAAAACTTGGTATATGTTGAAATGTTTAATCAAATAAGAAAGAACCCTTAGTAAATTGAGTGTTGGCTTGCCTGACCCCGTTGTTGGACGCCATCACGACCTAAGTTAGGATTTTGGGTCGTGACAACATGGTATCAGAGCACTAGGTTCATGTAAGTCTCACGAGTCACAGGCAAACCCAGTAGAGTCTTGCGGATCAGTACGGAGACGTCTGTACTTATCTTCAAGAGGCTATGGGGTGTTAGGTAACCTCTCTTTATTCTTATTCTATCGTGCAGTCGATGGTTTACTAAATCTCATTCTTCTATTCTCTCACAAATGTGAGGACGCGTGCATCTGATGTTCCAGACCCGGGAGGGGCTGCTACCCCTGTTGTCCGAGGCCGTGGCAGAGGCCGGGGGAGGGGACTGGCCCGAGGTAGGGGACGAGGGAGTCCCAGAGCTATTCCGATTGCACCACCAGAGGAACCTATCATAGAGGAGCAGAACGAGGTGCCCCCAGCAGATCCTGCTCCAGTAGACTTCATGACGGCGCCAGGCTTCCAGGAGGTCATGGGCCGTATGATGAGATTTATGGACACTATGTCCCATGCTGGTTTATTTCCAGCAGATCCTGCCGCTTCTCAGGCGGGAGGGGGAGTCCAGACCCTTACTGCCCAGGCTGCAGGCCAGACAACAACATTACATCATACCCCGGGTACACTGCCTGTGGGTGGGGTCCAGCCTGTTGCAGTAGCACCTCAGCCCAGACCAGTTGCGGACGGTGATTCGCAGAAGTTATTGGATAGATGGACTCGATTGCACCCTCCAGTATTCGGGGGTGAGCGAGGTGTGGATGCCCAGGATTTTGTGGACAGGTTCAGGGATAGACTGCACAACATGAGGATACTAGAGTCCCATGGAGTGGATTTCACTAGCTTCTAGTTGGAGGGCAGAGCTCGTAGGTGGTGGCAGTCCTATATTCTCAGCAGGCCAGCAGCTCTTGTCACTTGGGAGCAGTTCACGCAGATGTTTCTGGATAGATATATCCCACCCTCTGAGAGGGAAGAGCTGCAGTATCAGTTTGAGTGGCTAGATCGGGGACAAATGTTAATGACAGATTATGAGGCCAGATTTTCAGAGTTGTCTCGCCATGCACTCATGATACTACCTACTGATGCAGAGAGAGTGCGGAGATTTGTGGCTGGGTTGCATCCAGGTATTAGGGCCACCATAGGCCGAGAGGTGGAGATGGGTACTCCTTATCAGCTCGTGGTAGAGATTGCTCGCAGAATCGAGGGGTATCGGTCGAGGAGCAGGGAGCAGGGGCAGCAAGACAAGAGGGCTATATTCTACGGAGATTTCAGAGGTGCCCCAGCTAGGGGCAGAGGTCATTTTAGCAGTAGTCAGCCCAACAAGCCTTCATATTCAGCACCTCCACCACCTCCTCGAGGTGTTCCAGCGAGGCCTCATTTCAGCGCCATGCTAGAGAGTTCCTACCGTCCTCCAGCCATTCAGAGTTCACCCAGTGGTTATTCCAGTCATCCGAGATCCTCCGACCCCTACTTCAGTGCTATGCCAGAGGGCTCACATCGCCCTCCGGCCATTCAGGGTTCTTCTTCGGGGCAATTGACTGTGGTACCTGGAGGTTGTTACGAGTGTAGGGAGCCAGGTCATATGAGGAGGCATTGTCCCAGTTTTCTGGGCAAGGCCATGCAACAGGGATATCAGCCGATGGGTACAACACCAGCAGTTCGGCCACCTAGAGGTGGAGGACAGGTCGACAGGGGTCGTCCTAGAGGTGGAGGCCAGTCAGGGGGAGGTCAGGCATCTCCTGTTAACTCTAGTGGAGCTCAGTCTTCCGGTACTCCAGCCAGTTCTACGCCATTCCGGCTAGATCAGATGCAGTTGCCTCAGACACCGTGATTATAGGTATTATCTCAATATGTGGTAGAGAGGCTTCAGTATTATTTGATCCAGGATCCACCTATTCATATGTTTCAACATTATTTGCTCATTTTCTAGATGCTCCTCACGAGTCCTTGGGGTTCTCCTATATATGTGTCCACTCACGTGGGCGACTCTGTGGTGGTGAACCGGATCTATTGGACTTGTGCGATCACCTTCTGTGGGTTCGAGACCAGAGCAGACCTTTTATTGCTCGACATGGTTGATTTTGAGGTTATTCTAGGCATGGATTGGCTATCTCCTTATCATGCCATGCTAGATTCGCATGCCAAGACAGTTACTTTAGCCATGCCCGAGTCGCCTAGGCTGGAGTGGAGAGGTTCCTCAGTTAGTGCATCCAGCCGAGTTATTTCATTCATGAAGGCTCGACATATGGTCGAGAAGGTTTTTCTGGCCTATCTTGCTTATGTGCGGGGCACCACTGCCGAGTCTCTGACGATTGATTCAGTGCCAGCTGTTCGAGAGTTTGCTTATGTATTTCCTTCAAACCTTACGGGCATGCCTCCGGATGGTGATATTGATTTCTACATTGATTTAGCTCCAGGCACCCAGCCTATATCTATTCCTCCGTACCGTATGGCTCCGAAAGAGTTGAAGGAGTTGAAGGAGTAGCTTGAGGAAGTTGTTGGTTAAGGGGTTCATCAGACCGAGTGTATCGCCGTGGGATGCTCCAGTTCTATTCGTGAAGAAAAATGATGGGTCCATGCAGATGTGTATTGATTATCGCCAGTTGAACAAGGTCACCATTAAGAACAAGTATCTTTTGCCACGTATCGATGATTTGTTTGACCAGTTGCAGGGTGATAGGGTGTTTTCTAAGATTGATTTGAGATCGGGATATCATCAGTTGAAGATTCGGGCCTCAAATGTTCCGAAGACTGCTTTCCGTACGAGGTATGGCCACTATGAGTTCCTGGTGATGTCATTTGGCTTGACTAAAGCCCCAGCAGCATTCACAGACTTGATGAATAGGGTGTTCAATCCATATATTCATTCCTTTGTCATTGTCTTTATTGATGACATCTTGATTTACTCGCGTAGCCTGGGGGAGCATGAGCAACATTTGAGAGATGTGCTCCAGACTTTGCGGGAACAGAAACTATATGCTAAGTTCTCCAAGTGTGAGTTCTGGTTGGTTTCCGTGGCATTATTTGGCATGTGGTATCTGGAGAGGGTATAAAGGTTGATCCTCAGAAGATTGAAGCAGTTCAGAGTTGGCCGCGTCCTACTTCAGCTACAGAGATCAGGAGCTTTTTGGGCCTAGCAGGATATTATCGCCGTTTGTGAAGGGGTTCTCTTCTATTGCAGCTCCATTGACTAGATTGACTCAGAAGAATGCCCCGTTTCGATGGTCTGACGAGTGTGAGGCGAGCTTTCAGAAGCTCAAGGCGGCATTGACTTCAACACCAGTTCTGGTATTGCCTTCCGGTTCTGGGATGTACACAGTATATTGCGACGCTTCNGAGTTGGCGGCGATTGTTCATGCTCTTAAGATTTGGAGGCACTACTTGTATGGGGTGTCCTGTGAGGTTTATACAGACCACCGCAGCTTGCAGCACTTGTTCAAGCAGAGAGATCTTAATCTGAGGCAGCGCAGATGGCTTAAGTTGTTGAAGGATTATGATATCACCATTCTTTATCATCCGGGCAAGGCAAATGTGGTAGTAGATGCCTTGAGAAGGAAGGCAGAGAGTATGGGTAGTTTGGCTTATATTGCAGCAGAGGAGAGACCTCTAGCCTTGGACATTTGGTCCTTGGCTAATTGCCTGGTGATATTAGATCTTTCAGAGCCTCGTCGAGTTTTAGCACATGTGGTTGCTCAGTCTTCGTTATTGGGGGAGATTAAGGCCCAACAGTTCGATGATCCCTACTTAGCAGAGCTTCGGGAGACAGTGGTACAGGGTGGTGCCAAGGAGGTTAATATTGGAGAGGATGGTGTTCTGAGACTTCAGAGTCGTTTATGTGTTTCTAATGTTGTTGGCCTGAAGGAGAGGATTCTAGAGGAGGCACATTGTTCTCGGTATTCTTTTCATCATGGTGCTACGAAGATGTATCGTGATTTGAAGCAGCATTACTGGTGGAGGCAGATGAAGAGGGACATTGTGGAGTATGTGACTAGGTGTCTTAATTGCCAGCAGGTGAAGTATGAGCACCAGAGGCCTACTTCAGCAGATGCCCATTCCTGAGTGGAAATGGGAGCGCATCACTATGGACTTCGTGGTTGGGTTGCCTCGGACTTTGCGGAA
>ML379055.1:0-32320 GCA_005239525.1 Nicotiana knightiana | reverse complement strand
CAGATCCACATTCGGGAGATAGTCCGGTTGCACGGTGTGCCGGTGTCCATTATATCAGATCGAGGTCCTCAGTTCACCTCGCACTTCTGGAGAGCATTGCACAGTGGGTTAGGCACCCAGATAGACCTCAACACAACATTTCACCCTTAGACTGATGGCCAGTCGGAGCGTACAGTTCAGATATTGGAGGACATGCTCAGGGCATGCGTGATAGACTTTGGAGGTCAGTGGGACCAGTTCTTGACTTTGGCCGAGTTTGCTTACAATAATAGTTATTAGTCCAACATCGAGATGGATCCATTTGAGGCTTTGTATGGTCAGCGATGCCGTTCTCCTATCGGGTGGTTTGAGCTTGACGAGGCTAAGTTATATGGCACCGACCTGGTGAGGGATGCTTTAGAGAGGGTGAAGTTGATTCAGGAGAGGCTCTGCACAGCACAGTCCAGACAGAAGAGTTACGCGGATCAGAGGGCGCGTGGTGTATCATTTATGGAGGGAGACAAGGTTCTGTTGAAGGTCTCGCCGATGAAGGGTATTATGAGGTTTAGGAAGAAGGGAAAGCTGAGCCCGAGGTTTATAGGTCCCTTTGAGGTGTTGAGGCGAGTTGGGGAGATTGCTTATGAGCTAGCCTTACCTCCCAGTTTATCAGGAGTTCATCCGGTCTTTCATGTATCCATGCTCCGGAGGTACCACGCCGACTTCTCTCACGTGGTTGATTTCAGCACTATTCAGTTGGATGAGAGGTTGGGCTACGAGGAGGATCCAGTTGCTATTATTGATAGACAGGATCGCCAATTGAGTCCAAGAGAGTTTCTGCAGTGAAGGTCTAGTGGAGGGGCCAACCAGTCGAGGAAGTGACTTGGGAGTCCGGGGAGGACATGCGGAGCAGATATCCACACTTATTCAACACTTCAGGTATGATTCCAGACCCGTTTGAGGACGAACGTTTGTTTAAGAAGTGGAGAATGTAATGACCCGACCGGTCGTTTTGCGTTATCGGACCCCGTTCCCCTAAATGAAACTTCCCATAGCGGCTTATTGTGATTTATGACTTGCGGGGGCGGGTGGTCCGGGTTTTGGAAGTGTTTAGGGCACTAAAGGAACACTTAGTTCCTTAAGGTTGACCTTTTTGGCCAAGTTTGACTTTGGTCAACATTTTTAGTAAACGACCTCAGAATCGAATTTCGACGGTTCCGGTAGCTTCGTATGATGATTTCGGACTGGGGCGTATGTTCGGATTGGGTTTCGGATGAGCCGAGAGAGTTTCGGCGCCCAATATTGAAATAAGAGTTCCTTAAGTTCATATTGTGGTTTGGGACGTGTTTTTGTGTTATCGAGGTCCGAACGGAATTTTGAGACCGGAAATAGTTCCGTTATGTCATTTATGACTTGCCTGCAAAATTTGGTGTCATTCCGAGTAGTATAGGTCGGTTCAGCGCATTGTTAGCGAATTTAAGAAACTTAAAGTTCCTAAGTTTGGTTCTAGGGGTTTTGAGGTGTGATTTTGAGTTTTAGCATTGTTGTGGGTGTTCCAAAGTCTCGAGCGAGTCCATATTATGATTTAGGACTTGTTGGTATGTTTGGACGGGGGCTCGGGTGGGCCCAAGTGCCTCTCGGGCACCCAACGAGGCCAAAAACTAGCTGAAGCAGTTGCTGGTGCACCTGATCTGGTGTGACCGCAGGTGCGGTTGCCCAGTCGCAGGTGCGAGACCACTCCTACGGTCCCAGCCTCGGTGCTGCGACCCCCAGGTGGGTTGCCCAGTTCTCGTAGGTACGGGCCCTTTCCCGCAGGTGAGGACTCCTGCCGCAGGTGCGAGCCCAGGCCCTTGTCCACTTTTCCGCAGGTGCGAGATCGCAGGCGCGGTCGTCGAGTCGCAGGTGCGGAAACCCCTGTAGGAAGAAGGGTCTTTAAATGTGGGATTATCCCATTTTCACTCCATTTTCTTCCACCATAGACGATTTTGAGAGCTTGGAAAGGAGCCCCACGACCTAGCTACTGAGAGGTAAGTAAATTCTACCCTAAAGTTAGTTAATGCATGAAGTCTTAGTTGAATTTAACTACCTAATTAGTGAAAACTTAAGGAATTGGGTAGTAACCTAGGGCTTTCGAGAATTTAGAGAATTACCTGTGAATTGGCTATGAAATCATACAAAAATCATATATTAATGATCCTTAGGTTATGGGTGAGTGTTTCCTTCGAGAATTTTTGAAATCCGAGCATGCGGGCCCGGGGTTGGATTTTGGATTTCTTCAAGAATGATGAATTTGACTAAATATAGGAGAATTCCATGCTTTGAGTATAATTTGATATATTTACGTAACGTTTGGTTAGCTTCGAGTCCTTTGGGTGACGAGTTCGGAGTTTTGGGCGCATTCTTGACCCAGGGAGTAGGTGCGATGCGAGGTGAGTCTCCTTTCTAACCTCGTAAGAGGGAATTGTCCCCATAGGTGTTTTAAATGCTATGCGTGATTTTTATGGGGGCTACGTGCGTAAAAAGAGACGAGAGTCCGTACGTCGCGGCTATTATTATTATGTCCGGGTAGTTAGGCCCACATCATGCCTTATGTTTTCCTTGAAATGAACTATATGCTTAATGAATTAAATGTTACATGCGGCTTATTTCCCTGAGATAATGGAATTTGAGAAATTTTAAGGAATTGTTCACTGAAAAGTAATTTAAAAAGGAATAATGTGTGTGCATGTGATCGCTTCGCAATTTACATTCCGCGAGCGGAGTGTGATTTCCCCCACTCTCATGGGAGCGGGCCGTACGCCACGACGGATTGAAAGATGCACTTATGGTTCGGGCCGTTCGATCCTCGGCTGTGCATAGATGTGAGTACTTTATGTCAAAGTGTACTTATAGTTCGGGCCGTTCGACCCTCGGCAGTGCACAAATATGATTATCTTATGGCTAAGGCCGGTTTTCCTTATCCCGTATGCGCATGATAAATTGTTACTGAATTCATGGATATTTATTTGACAGATATTTAGGGGAAAATGAAGTAGTAATTTTTTATTTACTTCTACTATTTACTTGGATTTCAGTGCCTTATGTATTTGCTGCTTCACTACCTTTACATGCCTACCATTTTCATCATATTCTGTTAAATTATATTGTTAGACCTTAGTGAGTGTCAAGTCGACCTCTCATCACTACTTCTTCGAGATTAGACGGGATACTCACTGGGTACATATATAAATATGTACTCATGCTACACTTCTGTACTTAATTGTACAGGTTCTGAGGATGGTGCATCTGGTTGTCAGACCGGAGCTTGATTCTGATTATAGACGGACCTGACTTCACGGTGAGCTGCTTTTATATATTCTGTTAGTATGCCCGTAGGACTTGTGACACTAGTTCCTGGCACACACGTGGTAGTTATTATGGATTACGAGTCTGTATATATATTGGCTCATGCCTCCTTATGACCGCTTTTGATTAAAACTGGCTAATTATCCTTGTCGATTTATGTTTTAAGCTTTAAAATCTTGGTATATGTTGAAATGTTTAATCAAATAAGAAATAACCCTTAGTAAATTGAGTGTTGGCTTGCCTGACCCCGTTGTTGGGCTCCATCACGACCTAAGTTAGGATTTTGGGTCGTGACAGGCATAGAGATGCATTTTCCTTATGCTATACGGTATTGTGACATAAATGATTTGTCATGTATAGTGACATGCAGGCATATATATATATATATATATATATATATATATATATTCCTCATGCTAGACGAAATATGATAAATAATGACTTGACATGCATATTGACCCGATTTTGATTATTTTACATGATTCCATCGTTAGTTTTGGCATTTTATTGATGAGTCTAGAAGAGAATTTCGGGGTTTTTTGTCTAAACTTTCCTAAAGTGAATAATTAGGTTTTGAACATCGATTTATAGTCGAATTTGAGTGAAATTAGTATGGTTGGACTCGTATATGACTGGGTTGACCGAATTTATAAGTTTTGTCGGGTTCTGGGGTGCGGGCTGGGGTTGACTTTTAGTATTGATTAAAGATTCGACCTTAATCGCTTGGGTTTATTTCCTTTAACACTATTTGATATTTTTGAGTTGCTTTTGGCTAGTCTTGAGCCGTTCGGAGCTTGATTCGCGTGGGATGGCGTTTCTTGAGTATTGTTTTGGCTTTCTCGGTATTGGTTTGGCTTGTTCAAGATAAGTAACATATCTAAAATTTGAATTGAGGGTATTTATCCCTGAAACTATGATAATTGAGATGTATTGGGGGTGACGTACGCACTAGGTTATGGGCGTGTGTGCTTGCACTGAGTTATTCATGATTCAGGTAGTTCTTAAGCTATTATATGTCTGTTTTGCTATCTATCTTCATTGATATCATGTTTTCTCCATTTGTATGACTACATGAGTTATTATTCATGCTGGAAATCATATCTAGGCTATCTGCTTTATTGGTTGAGACATGATAGAGCTATTTCTGCCATGTTGAGCTATTTGCCTTAGCCATAGTCATACTCTTTAGTCATAATAGTTACATCCGCATGCTATATCTCTAACTCCGTGTACTTTTGCTATGTTGTCTCATATGTTATTGGTGTCCTTGTATGTGACACGAGTTTGAGTTGAATTTATGGCATATTGTGATATTCCGTGTTGTATAATTGGATTATGTTTCTATGAGATGTTGGCATATGGAGATTTGAGCGGTTGATGACTGATGTGGGCCATAAATTTGTATTGTGTGTGATATTTGGATGTGTTTGCACACTGCATCGAGCCATATGGGTTATTGATAGATATTTGGATCGGGATGCACGCTGTAACATGCCTTATTGGCTATTGATTGTTATTCAGATCGGGTTGCACGCCACAACAAGACATATTGAATTTTGATTAGCACTTGGGAAGAATATGCCCCTCCGAAGCCTGACATGCCAGTAGTGAGCGCATGCACAGTGATATATACACATGCTTTGGTGAGGGGCTTTTGAGCCAGACACCCGTACATTGCTGAGTGATTGTGTGTGTGATGAAGTGGGCATTTGAGCCAGACACCTTGAGTGTGCTGAGAGTGAGTGTACTTGATGATAACACTATGAACTTATTTACTTTACATGTATATTTGACATGTAGGCATATAGACATATTTGTCTCATGCTAAACGGTAATGTGAAATTTGACGACTTGACATGTAGGCATATAGATGTATTTTCCTCATGCTAAACGATAATGTGACATTTGATGATTTGACATGTATATTTGACATGTATTTTCGTCAAGCTAAACAGTTGTATGACATTTGATGATTTGACATATATATTGTTGTTTAGGCATAGAGATGTATTTCCTCATGCTAACTGGTAAATGAAAAGTCTTATCTGATGTTGTGAATTAGAAAAACACAATTCTTTTGACAACCTCATGTTTAGTTGATTTAAGTGGTAAGATTTGGACATGTACTTGAAAAATGTGTCTACTTTCCCGTAACTGTGAATAAGTTGAGTATTATAACTTTTAAGTTACTCACTTTTATTATCTACAGTATATTAATATGAGTTGTTATTGGCTATTGGTGTTGGACTCTGACCTTCTTCAGAGCTCGTCGCTGCTTTCAACCTGAGGTTAAGTTTGTTACTTATTGGGTACATGGGGTCGGTTGTACTCATACTACACTTCTGCACCTTGCGTGCAGATCTTGGGGCAAATGTTGTTGTGTATGGTGGGAGATGGCATTGGATATGTACCTGCTTTACAGATATAGTTACCACTTGCCCTTGGTAGTTTTAGAGTTTAAATTCTGTTTATGTATATTCTAAACAAATGTTGTATTATTTCATACCAGCGTTTTAAATCTAAGTCTTAGTGGCTCGTGACTTGTATTACCAACCCTTGGGTTTTTTTTTTATAGAAACTAAGTTATTCCATATATTGATTTTTATTGTCTAATTTGAGTTGTGTTAACTGTTGTTTGTCTTACCTAGTAGGTTGGGTTAGGTGCTATCACGACTTGACGGTAAAAGTTGAGAAAGTCAACTGAGAGTTGACTTATTGGTGAACAACCTTGGAATGCGAATTTTATGGATCGGATAGCTTCGTTAGGTTATTTGGGACTTAGGAGTGTGTTTAGAATGAAGTTTTGATGTCCAGTGTAGAATTAGGCTTGAATTAGCGAAAGTTAGTTTTTGGCGATTTTCGATCGCTAGTGGAAAATAGGCTATTGGGGTCGGAATGGAATTCCGGAAGTTGGAGAAGGTTCGTAATGTAATTTTGGGTATGTGTGCAAAATTTCAGGTCAATCAGAGGTGTTTTGGTTGGTTTCGGCGTAGTTGGCGAAGTTTGGAAGTTCCAAAGTTCATAGGCTTGAATTTGATGTGATTTTGGTGTTGTTGCATTGTTTTTGGTGTTTCGAAGGCTCGACCAAGTTTGAATGATGTTATGGGATATGTTGGTATGTTTGGTTGAGGTCCCGAGGGCCTCGGGTGTGTTTCAGGTGGTTAACGGACCAACTCTTGGCTTGAAAACTGGGCAGATTTTTGCTGGTGTGAGGTTCTGGTTTCCTTCTACGCGATCGCGGGAGGATGTTTGCGATCACGTATACCTGGCTAGGGATGGAAGGATTTTGTTCTATGCGATCGCATGGATAGGATTGCGATCGCATAGGTTGGTCAGGTAAGGCAGTGCGATCGCGTGGGTGTTGGTGCGATCGCGTAGAGGATTCTGAGGCGCATGTGTGGGATGAAGAATTGTTCTATGCGATCGCGTGTATTGGTCTGTGATCGCATTTAGTGGCTGGTCTGTGCATCGCGATCACATGTCTAGAGTCGCGATCGCACTGAGGAAAATTTAATGGCTGGGCAGAATGTTTTAAAAAGGCCATTTGTGCGAGAATAGTTCATTTCCTGCATTGTTGAACGAGTTGGGAGCTCTTTTGAGAGGGTTTGAAGAGGAAATTGAAGGGAATCACTTGGAAGTAAGGTTTTAAAATTCATAACTCGTTTATATGTCGTTTTCTAAGTAATTAAACCATACAATTGTTGGAATTAAATCAAAATTTGGGGAAGAAGGGTGCATGGAAATATGGATTTTTTCTTTTGAGGATTTGAGTGGGAAATTGTGGTCCGATTTTAGTGTTCTTGGTATGTATAGAATTGTGGGATGACGAGGATTCTAGTGATGCAAATTTTATCGAATTCCGAGGTGTGGGCCTGGGGCTCGGGTTTGGCCGAATTTCGAGATTCTTGTATAATTTGATAGTTTTCGATTGGGTTGTGTTCCTTTGGTATATATTGATGATGTTAAACTGGTTTTTGCTAGATTCGGAGCAATCGGAAGACAATTTGAGGGGCAAGAGCATAGAGTACTAGTATTGTGGCCTGGTAGAGGTAAGTAATGGTTATAAATCTTGTCCAGACCCCGGACTACATATTTCTCACTGATTTTAGAATGCCGCACATGACAGATGACGAGTATGTGGCGCGTACTGATTTTTGGATTGGACTAGGTCCTCTCCGCGACAACTAATGAGTTGCATATTTTACTCAAAACCTTATGTTAAATCATGTTCTAAAGATTTGTTGAAATATTTGGGCTATAAGCCGTGTTTGGGGCCTCGTGCCGATCTGTTTAGACCCCTTGGGGGATTTTTACTGATGTTTTTCCTCACTATTTGTTGATGATTTCACTCAGCCACATTGTGCTTATTGTTTTCGAAACTTAGCCTGATTTACACTACTTGAGATTTAAAAAATGATGTTTTGGGTCGAGGATCCTATTTTACTGATTCGCCCGAGGGGCCTTTTGAGTGGTTCTACTGAGTGAGGCCGAGGGCCTGATTGTGAGGATATGATACACCACGAGGTGGCTTGATATAAGCGCTTGGGCTGAAGGAGCCCCTACGGAGTCTGCACACACCCCTAGTGAGCGCACAGAGTGCCGAGTGATTAGGAGGCATGAGTGACTGTGAGGTGCTGAGTGACTGTTTATGAGTGACTGTGAGGCATGCCCGAGGGGCTGATTATGATACATGTTTTTGCCCGAGGGGCTACTTATGGTTTTACTACTTTCACTCTGAACTTATGAAATATGTTTTTCCCGAGGGGCCTCTATATGATTCATTTCATTTTCATACTAAATCTTTCGGTTTGAAGTTGTTAAAAATATGCATTCTTCAAAGGACTTTTCTGAAGTTGGTTTTAAGGCATGATGATTTCATATATCTATGTTTATACTGTTGGAAAGAAAGGCTGTGCATATTGTGAATTGATGACATTGATTTCTATGTGATTTCTTTCCACTTAGACTTGATTTATTTTCATTACTACTGAGTTGGCGTACTCACATTACTCCCTGCACCCCTGTGTGCAGATTCAGGTGCAGATACCGAGCATTAGCCATTATTTCCGTACGGAGCCGGACTGCGGGATATAGAGGTAGCTGTTCAACGTCTGCATCATCTCTGTTTTCCCTTCTTGTTGTATCTAGCTATTTATTCGAGGTTTTGTATTATAATATTATACCTTTGGCTTATTTTCCTTAGATGCTCATGACATGTTGGCTCCGGATTTTGGGGTGGTGGCACTGTATATTGGCCTACTTTATTTAGTAAACTCTGTATATTTTATGAAATGCTTGGAATTTGATTTGGATTTTGAAAGAAATTGTGAACATGTGGTTATTGGCTAGCCTAGTTCCACGATAGGCGCCATCACGACCGGTTTAGGAATTGAGGTCGTGACACTCGAAAAGGGGTTCATCGGGCTTATTGTGTCACCTTGGGGGGCACCGATATTGTTTGTGAAGAAGAAGGATATGAGTATGTTGATGTGCATTGATTACTGCTAGTTGGCCAAGGTTACCATTAAGAACAAGTACACGTTTCCACACATCATTGATTTGTTTGACCAGTTACAGGGTGTCCTCTGAGATCTACTTGAGGTCTGGGTATCATCAGGTGATGATTGTGCTTCAGATGTTCCGAACACGGCTTTCCGGACGAGAAATGGACACTATGAGTTTCTAGTGATGTCCTTTACCAACCACCCGACAACATTTATGTATTTGATGACTTGGGTGTTCATGCCATACCTTGACTCAATTGTCATCGTTTTCATTGATGACACATTGATATACTTGCTTAGTATGGAGGAGCAGGACCAACATTTGAGAGTTGTGCTTCAGACCTTGCGGGAATTGAAGCTATATGCTAAGTTCTCCAAGTGTGAGTTCTGGTTAGATTCTGTGGCATCCTTGGGTCATGTTGTATTAGGTGAGGGTATTAAGGTAGATCTTAGGAAGGTCAAGGTAGTTCAGAGTTGGCCTCGTCCTACCACAACGATCGAGATCAGGAGTTTCTTAGGGCTAGCATGTTATTATCGTTTATTTATGGAGAGTTTCTTGTCCACTGCAACTCTGTTGAATAGGTTGACCTAGAAGGGTGCTGCATTCAGATGGTCCGATGATTGCAAGGCGAGCTTTCAGAAGCTCAAGACCGCATTGACTACAACATAGGTGTTAGTGTTGCCCTCCAGTTCAGGGATGTAGACTATGTATTTTGATGCTTCACGCATTAACGTGAGTTGTGTATTTATGCAGGGGGTGAGTTATTGCATATGATTCACATCACTTGAAGCCCCACGTGAAGAATTACCCTATTCATGATTTGGATTGGGCCAAGATAGTTCATGCTCTCAAGATTCGGAGGCATTATCTTTATGGGTTGTCAGGCGAGGTTTACACCAATCACCACAGTTTGCGGCATATGCTTAAGAAAATGTTAATTTAAGGCAGAACAGATGGCTTAAGTTACTGAAGGATTATGATAACTATCCTTCTATCATCCAGGCAAGGCGAATGTGGTCGTGCATGCCTTGGGTAGAAAGGCCGAGAGCATGGGCAGTTTGGCATTCATTTCAGCAGAGGAGAGGCCATTCACTTTGGGCATTCATTCCTTAGCTAAAAGACTTGTGATGTTGGATATTTCATATCCCAGTCGAGTTCTTGCATGTGTTGTGGCTCGGTCTTCTTTATTTGAGCGGATCAAGGCTCGTCAGAACGACGATCCGCACTTTTTAGTTCTTAGAGAGATGGTGCTACGGGGTGGTGCCAAAGAGGTTACTATCGGTGATGATGGTTTTCTGCGACTCCAGGGTCGCTTATGTGTTCCTAAAGTTTATGGCCTGAGGGAGACGGTTCTAGAAGAAGCACACAGTTCACGGTTTTCTATTCATCTAGGTGCTACGAAGATTTATCGTGACCTGAGGTACAATTACTAGTGGCGGCGGATAAAGAAATAGTACAGTATGTGGCGAGATTTCTAGATTTCCAGCAGGTTAAGTATGAGCACCAGAGGCCAGGTGGCCTGCTTCACCAGATTCTTATACCAGAGTGGAAGGGGAGCGTCACTATGGACTTCGCAGTTGGGCTGCTGCGGACGTTTAGGAAATTTGATGCCGCTTAGGTCATTGTCGATAGGATGACCAAGTTAGCGCAATTTATTCCGGTTGTGACCACATGATCTTCAGAGAGGTTGGCCTGGTTTTATACTCAGGAGATTGTCCGGTTTCATGGTGTGCCTATTTTTGTTATACCCCATGTTCTCGTACGTGAGAGTACGTCGTAAGTCAATTGATGAAAGCTTAGAAATGAGATCATCCTTGAAAGTACATAAAGTAAGTTAATCATATTACCTTGGAGGTTAAAAATACATAAGATCATGAATAACAAGTACCAAGAGGGTTGTAAGTCTTGGAATCTAAACAAATTGAAGAATATAAGTTTCATCGAAAGTCGACAAGTTGGGAATGTTATACCATGTACTTTTGGGGTGAGGATAGGGTGCTTAACATGATAAGGAGGTTATGTTATTACTTATTTTAGTTGTATCATAGTCGTGTCTTATGTTTGAAGTCAAGCAATTTGTGGGACAAAAGTTGGCAAAGGTCATCATAAGTTACATTCATAAATGTGCTGAAAATTAGGTCAAATGTAGCTGAGCTTTTCTCTCTATATACATGGAAGTAAGGGATGATCCACCTACCAAATTGGATATCTACGATCCTAGTTTCTAATGTATTAACTAGTTTATTGATATGACATCGGAGTAGAGATATGTTTGCATTTTTGCGGGACTGTGCAGACTGTATAGGTGACAAGTAGGTGTGTCACCAACTTGCTTAAATGAAAGGACCAAATAACTCCACAAAAAAGGCTACTTAGGATCAGCCAAAGGGATGTTTAAGGGCTAATTTCCTTTATATATTAGACTCATAATAGAGCCAAAAATCAGAGATGAACCCCATCAAACGTCTCCCAAAAATTCAACACAAAACCCTAAATGATTTTCTCTTATTTTCAAGTTCTAGTTGAATGAAAACCTAAGAGTTGAAGAACCAAGTTAGGAGTTGAGATATTCACTAAAATAAAGTAAGTATACTGCCCACTTTTCATCATTTTTTTTTGCAGTAAAGGAAGAGATATTCGTTCTATAATAGTAAGAACTCACGGGACGATGATTGTAAGTCGTGAGTTCGAGTTGTTCAACTTGTAGTTGACTGTTTTGTGGTGCTATTGGGTTGTCTATTTTTCTAGTGTTTATATGGAGTTTTGGAGGATAAAGGATTTTGAGAAACACCACATAATGGTAGGGTGGTGAGCTGATCGTTCGTCGTTGCATTTTTGGGTTGTTTGATACTACTATGGTTGTTGTTTCATGTATAAAATATTAGGGTGTGCTGGGCTATTTCGTGGTATTTTGTGATGGACATAAGGTCTGAAAATAATGTATATATGTTGGTATTGATGTGTTCTTTTTTTTGTTGGTGTTATCTCGAATTGAGAGGAAGTAAAGATTATAGGGGAGATGATGCCCGTTTTAATATAAAATAAGCTTGTGTTCGATGCATGGTAGTTGCATATTTCATAGCTTAACGATATACTTATTATCGTTGTTGTAGATTAAAGTGAAACAAAACGAGTTCAATACGGTTATTGGACAGATTATGATAAGGTATGTCAAGGCTAAACCTTTCCTTCATTTTGGCATGATCAGGTAACTACATGCATTTGATAGAAACATAAAGAGAAGTTAGTATTCCTGAACTTATGTACATCATCCTAGTATCATAAGTTACATTGTTATCCATTTTCGGGACTTTATATTCAGAGAGTATATATATACACACCAAGCTATAATTGGTGTGAAGCCTTTATTGGAAATCTTTGATCATATGGTAAGTTATATACCGAGCCTACTGTGGCTGAGCGCCTATGAGCAAGCCCAAAATGGCCGAGATACCGAGCCTAGTATGGCCGAGTGCCTATGAGCGAGCCTACTACGATAGAGCAATTACATGTACTGAGCCTTATACGGTCGGACAACTATTTTACTTACTATACTAAGAGGGTTGAGTCACTATCACCAGGTAAGAATATCTTCAGATCATCTTTGACTCTTAGTTACTTTCAATTATTATATTTTAAGTTCAGTATCTGCTTTATGTTATTCTATTTCCCTACATACTCGGTATATTATTTCGTACTGACGTCCTTTTTGCCAGGGATTCTGCATTTCATGCCTGCAGATCCTGATAGACAGCTGAATAGACCGTCCCAGTAGACATGGTCAAACATCACCTTGGTTGGTAAGATTCACTTCCTCAGAGTTACCAGGTCTAGACCTTGGAATCCATATATATATATATATATATATATATAGGTTTGATGAGTAGGTCGCGGCCCTGTCCCGACCAATATACAGTTTAGTTTTCTTTAGAGGCTCGTAGACGAGTCTTGTATATTTTGTATATATGTATTGTGGCCTTGTCAGCCATGTGTTTATGTTCACTTTGGTATTGCTAGATAGAGACATTCATGTCGGCCTCGTCGGCCTGCACAACTATATATATAAGCTTTTGGGTATGTTTACCCCTCAAATGAGAGACGTTATTTTCAGATGATTTAGAATATGGCCTCATCGACCTTGATTAGTATTGTCAGTTTACGCTTAGGCCTCGTCGGCCTAAGTTAAGGTTTATCCTCTAGAGTTTACAGTTCCAGAGTGGTACGCTCAGGCCGAGTATGGCACCTGTTGCTGGCCATGCCTTCGAGGTTTGGGGCATGACAAACATGGTATTAGAGCAGTTCTATCCTAGGGAGTCTACAAGCCTTGTTTATAGATGTATTATGCACCACATTATATAAATAGGAAGCTACAAGACATTTAGGAGTCTGTTACCCTTCTTTCAAATCCAAATCATGCTATAGAGCAGAGTCATAAGAGTTTGAGTTAGGACTTATTTTTGCTAATGGTACAGAGATGTTTGCAATTAGAAAGATTACAGCTAGCCAGATGGTGTCGCGCCCCTTATTCCTCGAGAAATCGGGTTTTGACATTTCTGAGACAACTCCCTTAATTTTGGGATGTGGTAAGGGATTTGAAGAATCACCATCTAACGGATTAAGGTGCGTTAGGGCACCTAGAGTAATTAACTGATGAAACTAGTTTACATTACCAAAGATCAGGTAAGGGCTCGCAATTACCTTAAGGGGAAGGTGTTAGGCACCCCTCTAGGTCCAAAATAGTGGGTCCCGACCGAACTTAATTAAGCGAATTAGTCTTAAAAAAAGGAAATAAAACAACTTAGACAAACACAAATTACTTTAAGCAGGATAAAAGGGGTCCTAGGTTTTTTAGCCTATAGGATCATTCCATGAAATACTTGGTAACTTTCCCCAAGTTGGGGCACTACTCATAGTATTAGCGCACGAGTCATCATCTCCTTTACTACCCAATTACTATCTTTCAGTTCTTACATAAGCGTTCTAATGGCTTTTAACTCGTGCCTTATGCGTGCACTACTCGTCCCTTACCTATGGTCCTGGAGGTATTTAGGACCTCTATTAGGGTGGTTTTAGACTGACCTATGTTGCTAAAAATGAGAAAAGCGAAGCGACAAACAAGAATTTAGATAGGACTATCATGTAACGAGCAAATAAAGGCTCATATTAACCTCCACGAGTAGACAACAAATGCACGCAACTAAATCAACAAACTTTAATGATTTCGGATCTTATAGGCAGGAAATCTAGATGGGCATAACAAAATATAAGGAGCAGTTTATTAAAACGAGCGTTTGGACCTACTAGATTTCCCACTAATTCTATGAAGCTTTGAATCTGGTCATTTTCAGGCAGCAAGACGTCACAATTTTTAGGCCCAAAATTCTTAATAACCCTACAGATTTGCTTAGGTGATAACTAGAAATGGTCGAACTCAAAAATTGATTAACAAGACCCTATAGGCATGATATCTACAGGTTAAGACCTATAACATGGTTTCTAAGCAAGTTACTGATTTTAACTCGTAAAGACATGTTTTATCCCTTTTAGATCCTATAGGCATGCTTTCTAATTTACAGAATTGATTTAACTCCTATAGACATGATCTCTAGGTGTTGACTTGATTTAAACTCCTATAAATATGATTTCTAAGTTACAAATTGATTTCACCCTACAGGCAAGATGTCTAGGAATTCAAATCCTATAGACATGATTTATAGGCTTTGAAACCGATTCTCTTTTATTCCTATAGGCATGGTGTCTAAATTTTAACTGATTTTTGTCTCCTGTAGGCATGATATCTAAGATGAACGTGGGCATAATTTTAAACAACTAGCCAGAAAGGTTATTATTCAAACAGACCTATAGACATGGTTACTAATGCAGGTAAGTTGTAAAATATGCGTGGATCCTATGGACAAGATTTCTAATACAAGGGGTCTATAACAAGACTTCTAATATGCAAGTGTGAAAACACAAAATTAAATAGTTAGAAATTCCTATAGGCAGGATCTCTAAAAAATATTAGCATTCACATGATTTAATCAACATAGTAAACCTATAGGCAGGATCTCTTCCCAAGTTTAACAAAGATATAGAGAACCCCCCCTCCCCTCCAGCTTTTACTAATAACCCTAGATCTGTTTATTACAGAGATTATTACAGCCTAGAATGAATAAACTACATAAAAATATTCATTACACTATAGGGAGCCTTCATAGGCCCAATATAAACCTGGGAACCAGGCCTTCAACCGTAGTAACTCTGAAGCATAACAGAGGATCCATCCATGGCACATAGAATTAGGTTCCTAGTGTGTCAAAGTTCCCAAGGGACTTAGGGACCCCAGGCAATGCTCACACCAGGACCACACTTAAAGAAATAGTTCATAAAAGGTTGGAAGACCAGCCCCAATGTGTCAGAGTTCAGAGGAGTCTCAAGGACCCTAGGCAGTGGTCACATTGGGGGTGGTAGGGACCTAAATAACTAAGAGTAAAAGTTTGAAAACCAGTACATAGGGGGTAAGGGGGACAATTTGGAAAACAGTTTGGTTTTCAGAAGCAAACACATTTAGATTACATGGCTGCAAACAGAGTTGTACCAAGAAACAAACAGAATCAATATTCAACAAACAATTCAAGTAGATTGGTATTTGTTCAGACTAGATACTCATACTAGTATTTAAAGTAAGCACAAAAGCAAGGACACTTGAACTAACAGACATAATTAACCACATATTACATGCTTGCAGTATCTAGCAATGTTCAGAATAGGGAACATACAACTGAATTAGATAGGGTTCCATATTATTGGAGATAACTTAGCTTAGCATTAAGTCAAATCACATAGTCATATAGCAAACAAAAGCATGTTGAAGTTTTGGAATAAATTAACCAAATAAACACATAGAATTGAATAGGATAACACGAGTTGAAGCATACCAATTGAGAAGAAAGTAAACAGGAATGTAATGGTAATTTGAATTCAGAGAATCTAGCCTTGGCTTACAGTCAGCCACACAGTGCAGAAATCAGAGCAGTAGCATAAAAAGTGAACTTAAGTTTTTTTTTTGAGAAAAAATAAATCTTGCGAGTTTTTTTTAAGTTTTTCAGTGAAGAAGTTGTAAAAAACCGTGTTGAAATCAGAACAGAGAAAGGGGTAAATAGAACATATTAGAGTAGAACCAATAAGGTATGAAAATCAATTGCGCACAAATAAGGTATGAAAATCAGTTAGCCAATCATGAATCAATTAACAGGACAGAATCAAGTAAGTATCACTCAATTTAAGGAAAATCTCACACGAAGTTAATTAGCAGACAAGAATAAGGTTAAAAAAGATAAGCAGTAAGTCCAGAGATCAATTATAAGTCGGCCCTAATAATCAAAGCACAAAAATCAGGCCAGTAAGGGAATTAAGGAATGTAGCACCAATTATTAATCACACATAAGGAAAGAATAGGTAAAAATCCGATAAGGAAATATCGGTATTAAAGGAAAGCAAAATTTCAAACCCTAATTTAGGCAAATAAATCAATTAACACGTTAATTGACAGAGCTAAGGTAAACTGGCAAGGACATTAAAATAAATGGCCAATTAATCGAAAACTAGGAACTACAAAGACAGATATATGGAGCTTAAGTACAAAATCAGTCAAAAAAGTAAATAAAATTAGAGGTGAAAACACTTAAATGTTTAAAACATTTTTTACAGAAATCCCTTAGAACCAAAACCCTGGCTTTTAGGGTAAAATGAATCGGTCATAATAATAATAAAAATATAAAATTTTTAACGAAAAATAGCAAACAAACACAAAATCACTTCAGATCTAAAGAGATCTAAATGGATTTAAACAGAAAATAGACAGGTTCATGAAAATATCCAGAAGCGAATCAAATCTGGTTTGAACCAAAGATTTGAAACCCCCAAAAATACGAAAATACTTGTACTCCCAGATATCAGAGTGAACATAGATGGATTAATCGAGAAATGAGAGACTTTGAACTAGATATGGTTCGAGTCTCTTGAGATTCTATCAAGTAACATGAAAATCATTACACCAGTAGAGAGATGAGGCCAGATAAGGCATGAGATCGAAGGAGAACCTCATGAATCAAGGGGGATCTGTGACAGCGGTCTAGGGTTATAAAGGGGGTAAGAGACAAGATAGGAGAGAAGGGTTTCAGAGTCGGCGGGTTGGGGAAATGAGGGTAGGGTTAGGAGGTTTAATATATTAAAAAAGGAAATTTGTTCTAGGCCGTTGATCTTTTGAGATCAACGACCAGGATTAGATGTCGGCTGGGGTGGGTTATGGACGGGTAGGGTAATTGGGTTTGGGTTTTGGGTACTGGGTTTAGGGTAATTGGGCTAGGGTCCTAACATTTAATTAAAGAGGGGCTACGTTTTAAACACTCACTTAATTTAATAAAATAATTTCTAAAAATAATTAATAAATGATGAAAAATTCTATTTGAGTATGAAATGATTTAAAATAATTAGTTAATATTATAAAAATATAAGAAGTCATTTTGGTGTAAAAATAAAATAATTATGCATACATGGGCTATTATTGCAAAGTTATTGCAATTATAACCTAAAGATGTAAATATAATTATGCGTAAAATAATTAAAGCTTAAAATGATAAACTTAAGAAATAAAAATTATTATAAAATCATTTGTGATGCAATTAGTAATTATTTAGATAATAAAATGATGGAATAAATTAATTTTAAAATTCTTTAAAATTATAAAAAATTATGAAGAAATACTAATTGATGCTCATACATTATTTCAAAAATATATATTCATTTTGAAAATATATATGGGAAAAATTAGGTATCAACAACTGCTCCTCTTTACCCGGGAAGGATGAAAGAGTTGTCGGGTAAAGATATGATAGCAAATTTTGAACGAATGGAGTGATTTGAAAGATATAGGCCGCACTATGGCTTCCGAGCTGCCTACATATTCCTGGTTTTACAGGAATCAGGCCGTGTGTAGTTCTAGATCCACCGGTGGAATAAACCGATGGAGTTTTCATAAGGACAGACAAAAGGTTTCGAGTAGGTGAAACGGTTATGGTGAGCGGTCAGGTTTGAAGTAATCTGAAGGAACTGGAGCGGGATTGCTCATCTTGGGATAACGGTTACTCACTGGGTCACCTGCAAATCTACAAAAGATGCACTTCAAGAATATACGTATAAATTTGCGTAAATTTAGACATGATGCAAATTCCCTTCAAACCTGTCTTTGGACGGTTGAGGATGACATCCTTAGACCATGACGCCCCGGGCCATGAATTGTGCGGTAAGGGATTCGCAGGCCATGAAATGATGCTCTCGGGCCATGAAGATGGTGCCTCTGAACCATGACGCCATTGAATAATGATGTGCAATATTAAGAGATCCTCAGGCCATGGCATGGTGTCTTCCAGCTATGAAGATGGTGCCTTCAGGCTATGACACCTTTGGACAAGTTGGATATATTTCAGCTCATGAGGTGCAGAGGCTTGATGCTAGAAGCAACAAGACATGGCTTAGTCTTGTGTGAAGTTGAGGGCAGATCTTAGCCCGAGAGAAGAAATGCAAGAGAGACAATGCTTAGTCTCATGCGAGATTTGGGACAGTGCTTAGTCCCATGCAAAGAGAAGTCAGTGCTTAGCCTTATGATAACAGAGAGATGAGGCTTAGCCTTATGCAAATGGTTTGAGACAGGGCTTAGTCTCATGCAAGATGAAGGAAGTGCTTAGCCTTATGAAAATAGGAGGCAGAGCTTAGCCTCTTGCAAGATTCGGGACAGGGCTTAGTCCCATGCAAAGAGAAGGCAGTGCTTAGCCTTGTGAGTGGGGAGGCAGGGCTTAGCCTCATGAAGGATTGAGACAGAGCTTTGTCTCATGCAAAATTCAGGACAATGCTTAGTCCCATGCAAATAGAAGGTAATGTTTAGCCTTATGCAAATAGGGAGGCAGTGCTTAGCCTCATGCAATATTAGGGACACTGCTTAGTCCCATGTAGAGAGAGGGCAGTGCTTAGCTTTATGCAAGTAGGGAGGAAGGGCTTAGGCTCATGCAAGATTCAGGACAGTGCTTAGTCCCATGCAAAGAGAAGACAGTGCTTAGCCTTATGCACGTAGGGAAACAAGGCTTAGACTCATGCAAGTTTAGGGACAGTGCTTAGTCCCATGCAGAGAGAAGGCAGTGCTTAGCCTTATGCAAGTAGGGAGGCAGGGCTTAGCCTCATGAAAGATTCAGGACAATGCTTAGTCCCATGCAAAGAGAATGCAGTGCTTAGACTTATGTAAGTAGGGAGGCAGGGCTTAGCCTCATGTAAGGTTCGGGACAGTGCTTAGTCCCATGCAAAGTGAAGAGTAATAGTGCAGTACTCTTAGCTGACAATGTGTTTTATGCATAGAAATTGTGTCATTGCGACGGTGTTTGTCATGGTGATATAGTCCTGCATCCAAAGAAAAATTTGTGAGTTTTGTGGGGGAGGTTGGTTCGTGCCTTTGCTTGTCCGATTTTCTCTGCTCTGACGGGAGATCCTGTTCAAACTATTAGGGTAGTATTTGCTAAAGAAAATTTTACTTTTTCAAAAGTATGCGTGCATAATTTTCAAAAGACGTAGTAGTATATAGTTTATAAATTAGTTAGATGAACCAATAACTTGACATAATCAGAGACATTGCGACTTCTTCTACCATAAAATTTTGAGGGTCCTCCTCAAAATTCTGCCCCAGTTAACTAGATGACCTTTCTGACCACTCCATACGCTGCAGTTGGCTAAACTTGCTTCAACATTTTTAGGGTCCTCCTCAAAATTCTACCCCAGTTTCTGATTGTGGGGGAGATAGAAATTTTATTGAAATGTGACCGAACCCACAGGGCTGCCTACGTATTCCCTCTTAAACGGGAATCAGATCTAGCGTAGTTCAATTCACTGGCGGACACATTGGATTTATAGGTAGCTTGTGGGCCACTATGGATGTGGTCAACCCCGTCATATCGTCGAATGACCATGCAAAGATATCCTCATATTCTTTCAGGAACCGGGTTTATTCCTCTTTCTCTGACGGTGAAAATGGATGCTTATGCGGGTTTCTTTGAGAGTTTCGTCCAGGTTGGATTTGGGCTTGTTCTACAAATTCTCTACTTCTCTGATGATTTCTTCAAGTATTACCTCCTCTTCTTCTATTTCTTCTGAATCACTGTCCTTTTGTAGTTGTCGGTTCATCAAGATAGGAAATAGTAATGCTGTAGGGATAAAGATATAAAAGAAAAGTAGTAATAATAAAACATCAAGCCATTTAAAGCGTCAAACAAATGATTTTCAATAACTCAAATAACATTTTTGGAATATTGAAAACATCATTTAAGACAAAAGAAAAATGCAAAAGTGGAAATCATTTTTTAGAAAAGTAAACAATGTTATTCAGCCTTGCTACCCCGGGACTCGTCGGGCCCTTGATGGTCTAACATTCCAGTTCTTGAGGAATGCTCCTCTCTCCACAGCTTGGATTGTAGGGCCTTCCTCCTCCTCCTCCTCCACGATCACACAACAGTCCATATCATCATTTTCCAAGCACAAATTCCTTAATTCTACCAATGCTTCTTCTTCCTCTAATCCCCATATGATATCGACCTGATGGAAGGTCTGAATCAAGTGCTGCATGGGTTGCTCAAGAGGGTAGTATGGACCATGCCATGGTGGCGACCAATCGTCATATTCCTGCCAGGTGTACTGATATCCAAGCCCGAAGGTTGTACCATGGCGCTTTAGCTGTATTGGCTTGGAGATATCTTGAAGGTTTTTACCAAGCCCCTTGCCAAGTTCGTACCCCTGCCATACCAATATGCTTTCTATCTTGCTACTCCACCACTTATACTTTTCGATTGTGTTAACACGTTCGATACGATAGTAGGTTTCTCCATCTATCCTCCTTCTGTTTTCTACCACCGGGACAGTTTGACTGGTGTAAATGAGGTTGCTCTCATCTCCATGGTGATCACTTCTTGATGGTTCCATTCGAACTTCACATCCTGGTGCAAAGTAGATGCTACAACCCCAACGACATGTATCCAAGGTCGTCCTAACAGCAGAGTGCAGGAGGATAATATGTCTAGCACATGAAACTCAACATCGAACTAAGTGGGACCCATCTGCAAGCAGAGATTAGTTTCTCCAATGGTAGCCCTTTGAGACCCATCAAACGTTTTCATGTTTATAGTCGCTGCTCGTATCTCATGTAGGCTTTTGCCCAACCTCTTCAGTGTTGTCAATGGGAAAATATTGAAGCTGGATCTTTCATCTATCAAAACTCTAGCGATAACCTTATCTTCACATTGCACTGTGATGTGCAGTGCTCTGTTGTGACTTAACCCTTCATGTGGCAACTCGTCCTCATGGAAAGTGATCTTGTGGCTTTCTAGCACCTGCCCCACCATGTTGGCCATTTATCCGCTAGTGATGTTGTTGGGCACATATGCTTCATTTAACACCTTCATTAGAGCATTCATGTATGCCTTAGAATTTTGCAGCAATGACAAGATAGATATCTGGGCGGGAGTCTTGTTCAGGTGATCAACGACAAAGTACTTCCTTGCCTGCACTTTCCTCCAGAGGTCATCTGGACCAGTTTCAATAACGAGCGGTTTGCTGGAAGATTGCTTACTGGTTTCTCCCAAATGTTCAGGTGTATAAACCCTTCCTGCTCTGGTCATCCCTTGTGCAGTGCCGGATTCTTCCATCTTCGACATTCCTTTTCTTCTAGCCTCGGCCACATAATCCCAAGGTACAACGTTGGAACTGAAGGGTGGTGTGGATGTCACTGTTACAGTGAAAGGTGTGGCCACCTCCACTTCAAATGGAGTGGGTGTAACTGCAGGTGGTGTTACTTCTACTTCAAAAAGAATTGATGCGGCTACCTCGACTTCAACTGGTGGTTGTACCTGCACCACAATGGGATTGAGTGTGACTGCAGGTTTCTTAGGATCATCGCCTTCCCGAATAAGCCTGATTGATCCCTCGGGATCCCATACTTCATCAGATTCTATTATATTGACCCCTTCACCCCTATGATCTAGGAGGGGATTATTACGGACATTAAGTGCAGTTTCTTTTGCCTGTATGAACTTATTATCAATCAGTGTTTGGATCTTGTCTTTCAAGGTGCGACACTCATCAATAGTGTGTCCCTTGATACCGGAATGGTACGCACAAGTCTTGTTTGGATTGACCCATTGAGATGAATTTTCCATTTCCACAGCGGGAATAAGGGTGACATATCCAGCAACTTTAAACCTTTCGTACAACTGGTCGATGGGTTCAGCAATGGCGGTGTACTGTCTGGGTGGTTTGCAATCAAAATTAGGTATGGGTTTTTGATAGTTTGGACGAGCTGGAGGTGAATGATAATAGGATGATTTGGTATTATAGGTATGGTAGGCGGTAGAAGGTTGGGAATATCTTGGAGGTGAAGGTTGGTATGTGGGAGGAGGTGTTTGGTATACAAATGGAGTTTCGGACCTTCGGCAACCATTACTGTTCCCACTTATTTCTTGTTTGATATGCCACCTGACTGTCTTGCTTTGTTCGTGGCCAGAAGTGCCTCGAAATTCATCACCATTCCACTTTTAATACCTTCCTCGATCTTTTCTCTGAGCTTGATGATATCGGAGAACTTATGATTCTCAATGACCATTAGCCTTTCGTAATATTGTGGGTCCTGTGCCCTAACAAAGAACTTGTTCATCTGATCCTCATCTAACGCCGGTCTGAACTTCGCTTCTTCTGACCTCCACCGAGTAGCATACTCGCGGAAGGTCACAGTTGGCTTCTTCTTGAGGTTCTGGATATTGAAGACAACTGGTGCATTCTCTGTGTTGAATCTGAACCTGTCCATGAAATCTGACGCCATGCTCACCCAATTAGCCCATTTCTTGGGATTCTGGCTTATGTACCAAGACAGGGCATCTCTAGTAAGGCTTCTCATGAACAACTTCATGCGAATCCTTTCGTATTTTCCGACCCCCACGAGTTTGTCACAGTAAGTTCTCATATAAACCTTGGGGTCACCTGTTCCATCAAATATTTCGAACTTGGGAGGTTCGTAACCCTCCAGCAGTTCCACATCTGGCTGTATGCACAAATCTTCGTAATTCAGACGTTCGATCCCTTTACCTCTTTCAATACCCTGAACTCGACTTGTTAGTTTCTTGACCTCCTCAGCTATGTTCTTGATGAGCAGGTCCTTCTCGGCAGATTCTGGTGTATATGAGATTGGTTGAGTGGAGTGAGGTAAGTTTTCCACATATATAGGGTTGTTCTGGTGAATGCCAGGAGTTTGGGTATAGTGGTGATCATTGGTTGAGTTTTGGGGTTCGGGGATAATTTGTGGGGTATTTTGTGGAGTGTGATAAGTGGTTTGCAGATATTGAGTAGGGAGATGTTGATTTTGATGAGGCGTGGTATATTGATGATGTGCGGGAGGATTTTGCGGGCGTTTGTTGGGTGTGTTCTGAGGTGGTGCCGAATTTTGGGTTTCTGGGACAATCAGTGTGAGGGAGAGATTTTCCAAGTTATGGGCCTAGTCAAACTCGCCCTGTAGTTCAAGTATCTTCTGTTCGAGCCATAAAACCAAATCATTTTGGGCCCGAGTACCCCAACCATCAGAGGTTTCTACATTCTGAACATGTGTTGTGTTGTCTTTTCTGATGCCGTTCATATCATCTATTTTAGATTTCCCTTTGCCTTTCGGTACACTTAGAGGACGAGAAGGTGGAGGGCCTCTGATCTGGTATGATAGGTTGATGATGCCACTATGCGTGAACCAACATTAGGGAATGTGAATAATCAAAAAGAAAGAAAAATAAAAAGATAACCAAGTCAGTAAGAGTTCTAAAAATTGTTTGCGGTATTTAAAATACATAGTGCGGAAATGTAAATTCGCGTCCTAATTTGGGAGCCTCGTTGTGCCCGAGGTACGCTTAGCGACAAGTTTATTTGGAGAATTTTAATGCCAATAACTGCCTCATTTCAGTAATCTAAAAAATATATGAATCTAAAATGACACTAAATAAGATAAGTCACTAATGGCACTTGGCCTTATTACATTCGAAATAGTAAATAAACCTAATCTACTTGATCCCAGAGGGACCTTCTCCAGGCTTAATTCTATTGGCTCCATCGATCAGGTTCCCCAGGTCACACATGTGTAGCAGCAGGTATGCCCTAGTGATATGTCCTCCTTTGCTACTTTCAGCAATCTGGCAGTCTATGACTCTCTTCCTCATCTTCTCTTCCAGCTCCATCAGACCCTGCTCCAGATATTCCATCCTCCCATTAGACTTGATAGCCATTTCCCTCCATTGATCAGCTCCATATCAGTCTTGTGTTGCTCCAGATGCACGGCCTCGGACTCATAAACTCTTTTGTGTAGTTTGTTGTATTTTACTTGAGCTTCACCAACTTCGTCTATGACCCTGTTCCCTTGACCGATCCCCAGATCAACTATTCTAGCTATGCTGTCTTCCAACCATGATGGGTAAAAGCACACATGCCCTGCGTGATATCAGCTGGTTCGATGGTGTCATTTTCTCCAATAATCTTTAGGTGCCACATATGCTTAGCTTCACATTTGTATGGGATTTCCTCATACTGAAAATCTGCCCTGTAATGACTCATTTTAGAAACTCGCGGTATGACTTGCTTCCTGCCTGCCTGTCTTATAAGCCCGATGGGAACATAACGGTATATGCCCCTTAACCCCATCAAAACCAAGTGCGGAGCGTCCCTAGATTTGATGGTGAAGTCATCAGTAGGGAACCATTTGAACATCCATTGAACCTAATCCTCAGTCAAATTGTCGATAAACTGCACCCATTCTGTAGCACTCTCTGGTTGAGCAAACCCGTATGGGATATACGTCATTCTCTTAGGGTTATGGAAAGCTATATGATCATTCCACGGCCTTCGTGGGAACTTTTGAGGGTATTGACCTCTCTGGAGATGCTCTAACAACCAAACTTGTAGCAGCAGATTACAACCCTCGAAGTGTTTGAACCCCTTCTGGCAGCAATCCAAGGCCCGATATATGTTTGCTATAATCATAGGGACATAGTATATGTTTTTCCCACGATTCCTTCCATTAAGGTTTTAGTTACCATGGCTAGTCTAGTGTGAATCTTGTCTCCTTTGCTTGGGAACACTATCATACCCAGGAAGCATGTGACGAACACAAAAACCCTACAGTGAGTCCAATCCATGGAGTTTATGGAAAATTCGTCACGAAATGTAAAATAGGATTTGTTGTGTCCATATCGTTCATAGAGGTAGTCGAAGGGTATGTAGGACTTCTTCAGGCACTCCAAATCATCGTTCTTTTTCAAACCCATCATTTTAAGAAACCCCCTAGTGGTACGGTTTTCCGGTACCAATAAACCGGGACTGTCCCGAGGTAATCCAGTGAATCCCCCCATCTCCTCCAAAAGAGAGGTCATTTCTATGTTGCCAAAACGAAACATGGACCTTTCTCCGTCCTAAAACATAGTGGCAGCTTCGATCAACATATTGTTTGGTTGGATGTCCAATAAAGAGGGTAAGCTTCTGCGGACCCTTTTCACATGGTATTTTTTACTTGGAAAAAGGTTCTCCCACCAATACAGCAACAATGGTAGTATTCTTTGGACCATGCCAAAACTGGGGACTTCGTGCCTCATTTTCTTCAAAACGGATAAGGTTAGACCCTTCCCCCTCCGGATTCGACTATTTATGTAACGACCCGACTGGTCGTTTTGCGTTTTAGGACCCCTTATCCTAAATGAGACTTCCCGTAGTTTCTTTTAATGATTTATGACTGGTAGGAACGGGTGGTTCGGGATTTGGAAGAGTTTGGAATGGTACAGGAACACTTGCTTCCATAAGGTTGGCCTTTAAGGCCAAGTTTGACTTCGGTCAACATTTTGAGTAAACAACCTCGGAATCGAGTTTTGTCGATTTCGGTAGCTTCGTATGATGATTTCGGACTTGGGCATATGTTCAGAATGGGTTTTGGATTACCCGGGAGCGTTTCTGCGCCCAATAACGAAATAAGAGTTTCCTTAAGTTTATATTGTGGTTTGGGACGTGTTTTTGTGTTATCGAGGTCCGAATGGAATTCCAATATCGGGAATAGTTGCGTTATGTTATTTATGACTTGCTCACAAAATTTGGTGTCATTCCGAGTAGTATAGGTAGGTTCGGCGCATTGAAAGCGAATTCTAGAACTTGAAGTTCAAAGTTTGATTCAATTTGGTTTTGGGGTCGGATTCTTAGTTCTGTTGTTGTTTTTCACGTTCCAAAAATTCGAGCAAGTCCGTATCATGAATTTAGACTTTATAGTGCCTTTGGACAGGGTCCCAAGGGGCTCGGGTGAGTTCCGGACCCCTCGGAGCTAATTTCAGAACACCAGATTTTCACAGTCTGGTTTCCTTCTGTGCGATCGCGGGTGAACGCATGCGATCGCATAGAAGGAGTTGGCAGGGTAGAATAATTCCCTGTGCGATCGCACATGCTTGCACATGTTCACACTGGGTAAAGCTGTGGCCTGACCCAGCTCTTGTTCTCCGTGATCATATTCCCCTCCCCGCGATCGCATAGGTCTAGCCCAGCTAGCCTCCGCGATCGCATGTCCCTTTCCGCGATTGCACTGTAGGCCTTCAGAGGGCCCTGGCCAGTTGACCATCGCGATCGTACTGCCCCTACTACGATCGCATACAAAGGGCAGCTGGGTAGTTTTGGATTTAAAAGGGACATAGTCCCCTTTTAGCCATTTTTCTTCACTTGGGGCGATTTTGGGAGCCTTGAAAGAGGAGATTTCACTTAGCAACTGTGAGGTAAGTGATTCCTACTATAATTTAAGTTGAATACTTGGATTTTTAGGTATGTTAACACACTAATTAGTGAAAAATCATGGGTTAGAGTAAAAACCTAGGTTTTATGAAAAATGGGAGAATTACCAAGGAATTTGCCATGGAATCATACAAAAACTACATATTAATGATCCTTAGTTTATGGGTAAGTGTTTCCTTCAAAAATTTCCGGAATCCGAGCATGTGGGCCCAAGGGTGTATTTTGAGATATTTCAAAGTAGGATAAAATGGTTAAGTAAATAGGAAAATTTCATGATTTTGAGTCTAAATTAATGTATTCATGCAACATTTGACTAGTTTTGAATCCTTGGGAGACGAGTTTGGAGGTTCAGGCGCATTCTTGACCCGAAAAGTAGGTTCTACACGAGGTGAGTCTCCTTTATAACCTTGTAAGAGGGAATTTTCCCCATATGTGATTATAAATAATTGCATGTCCTTATTTTTGGGGGCTACCCCGGTACGAAGTGTCGAGAGTGCGTGCGTAGCTACTAGTATGTTGTATTGGGAAGTTTTAAGACTCACACGCATGCTTTTATGTGCATTACATGTGTCCCTAAATGTATTTTGAGTTTCATAGTATCCTTGAATTGGTATGAGAGTATTAGGAAGTTATGTTCAAAAATTATATTGCTTAAGTTCTTGCTGTTACGTATAATCTCTAGTAAATCCATAAATATTGATAATTTTGTGTATGTATACGGCACCCGCGTCGCATGTATGATTCGTGAGCGGGATAGACCTACCATTATGTCAACCACATCGCATGTTCGATTCGCGAGCGGGGTAATAGATGCATCTATGGTTCGAGTCGTTCGACCCTCGGCAGTGCATATTTATTTTCGCGACGCTTCGGCCGTACGCTTTCGGCATACTATGTGCTATATAATTTACTGGAAGTTTTGTTGTAATTGTATAAACTATTTCATGTGAAAAGGGAATTTAGTACATTATATGCTAGTAAAATTTGACATGCAAAGGTAATTACAATTATACTTGAGATTTTATGTTTTTGTGATTACTACGACTGTTATACCTCCCTAGCCCTTATTAAATTATGTTATTTAAATTTTGACCTTAGTAAGTATCATGTCTACCTCTCGTCACTACTTCTTCGAGATTAGATGGAATACTAACTGGGTACATATTTGTTTATGTACTCATGATACGTTTTTGTACTTAATTGTACAGGCTCTGAGGCAGGTGCATCTGGGTATTCATCCGGAGCTCGTCCTTGACGTATATTTGGCGTGGACTTCTCGGTGAGCTGCTTTCCTTGAAGTTTTTCTCTGGAAGCACCTTGGAGTTTCTCTTTTCTTTTTCTATGTATGTATTACTTTTCTTCAGACAGTAGGGCAAACTTGTACTTTCTTTTGGATACTCGTTTCTATTAGATGCCCGTAGACCTGTGATGCCAGTTCCTGGCATGCGCACGTAATGGATATTCTATTCTTTTGGGTTGTAGTTATTGGTGGTGATTACTATATTTATTACTCACTTTTGGTTGTCTAAGTCACTTGTGTACTTCAAAATTTAAAATCTAAAAGAAAAACCTCTCAAGTATGGGAAATTGTTTTATAAATTAAAAAGGGATCACTTGTAAATTAATGTTGGCTTGCCTGACATCGGAGTTGGGCGCCATCGCGGCCTAAATTGGGATTTGGGTCGTGACAACTTATACACTAGTGATTAGCATATTGACATTTATTTCTCCAAATTAATGCACATATAGTGGATGCATCCGTTGAGATTGCGGGAATCCCCGTGGACGTTTGGACAAGGTTTTTCTTAAAGGGTTGTTATGCGGACGACATAGTAACCTGGGCTAGGTTTGACCATGATGCATGTACATTTATAATCAGATTAAGGTTTCTATAGAGGTCTAGACTGGTACCCTCAAGCGGACAACTTGAGGGGGAAAGGCACGGAACCATCGACTGCACCGCTGATCGACTAGTTTCACCGCAAATAAGCCTTTCCTAATTCAAAGGGGTGATATATAGGAAAAACGCAAACACTCATCAAGCATTGCCATGTTTGATTATGCACGAGTGGAATATGATATTGAGCATGATTTATGCAACAAAAATTAGCACATTGTCACGTATTTGCACGTTGAGAAAAATAGTAAATGTGATATTTAATAATTGAAAAGGCGTTTTTAAAAAAAAAGAAAACAAAGCGACAAGTCAGTTTCCATAGTAAAGAGTAATAAAACAAGAAAGAGAAATCGTAAATGCTTAAAAAAATAGGCAAATAAGTTCACATAAAGTGGGAAAGGGAAAGGGTGTGCAAGTATTAACAGATTAAAGTATGCTTAAAGACTAATGCACAAAAATCAGGTTCATTATGGTAAGAGCCTAAAGATATCCTCAGCGGAGTCGCCATGCTGTCAGGCACCCTTTTCCTCGCGAAATCGGGTTTTGACATTTCTGAGACAACTCCCTTCCTTTTGGGATGGGGTAAGGGATTCGAAGAGTCGCCACCTAACAGATTAAGGTGTGTTAGGGTACCTAGAGTAATTAACTCATGAAACTAGTTTGCATTACCAGAGATCAGGTAAGGGCTCGAAATNTTGCCAACTTTGCCAACTTTTGTTCCACCACTTGCTTGACTTCAAAACGTAGAACACAATTATCATACGATAAAAAAATTAACTCATAGAATAACCTCCTTATCATGTAATGAACCATAGTCTCACCCTAAAGTACATGTTATAACATTCCAAACTCGTCGACTTTCGACGAAACTTATTTTCTTCAATTGGTTTAGCTTCTGAGCTTTCCAACCCTCTTGGTACTCGTTAATTCATGATCTTAAATAATTGTAACCTCCAATGTAACATGATTAACTTACTTTATTTTTCATCAAATATAATCTTATTTCTGATCTTACATCAATTGACTTACGATGTACTCTCACGTACGAAAACATAGGGTGTAACATCATTCCCCCCTTTGGAACATTCGTCCTCGAATGTTGACTAATGCACTTTTCCATATCTTAAGCAATAACTCTTACGAATAATTTAATGTTGTCTTTTCCATCTAGGGAGTTGTTCGGTGAATAAATCCAAAGTCTAGAACATTCCCCCCTTTAGGCCTCTTTCTCATACCACGACTTGTGGTCAAACTCCTTTCAATGTCGTAACTATTTCTAGCTTCTTTCATGCAGCCTAGACAATTCTAACCTTGAATGTGCGCCAATGCGACTCTTATCTCCTTTTTTATTTCTTGTTAGATTTTAACCTATCTTTATGATTCACTTGGTGAAGATATATTGTACTATGACAAGCTGTCCCTCTGGGCATCTGTAGGTGTACTAAAGTTCTTTGTTTGGTATTTTGTTGAACTTACGACTATTGTTATATCTTGTTTCATAGCCTCAGTTATCTATGCTTATGGCTTTACCACTACTAGGTAGGTCATACTATACCATAACTCTTACTTCGGTTTATTATTATGGAGACTTGCCACCCAACTCCAGGTTTTTCTCTCACCGCTTATCCTATATGTATAAATCTAAGCCATTTAATGCTTCCTTATTGCCGTCCATCTTCCTAATGACAGCATAATCTCATCACATACTTTGTACCTTTCATCCATTCGTTGTTTATTCACCTTCATATTGATCTATAATCTACCACTAATAATTTAAAATATCTTATGTAATATATCGTCACTAGGGCTCACGTCTCATCGAGAACATCTANCCTCTTATCATTTATCACAATTACACCCTTACTTTACTACCATGGTAGCATTCTATCTCTTCTAAATGCTCCTAGTTTTAAACTCCTTTGAGTTCACTCATGATATACTAAGCTTTTTATAACTGTATGGAAACCATCAGCTGTCTTGTTGTGATGGGTTTAATCTCGAGGAATTACCTATTCTCTTCACCTTCTCACACACCTTTTCTTATCCTTACTCCTGCCTAGCTAAAACCTTGTTGCTCTACCATACTTTAGCTTGCGACCTACACACATCTACTTGTACTACTCGTAACCTTCCTTTCATCATATTAGCACCATAGATTTCCTTTCATGCCTTCTCAGTTGTCTTTAAATGTAAACAATTACTTTTCCTGGTCGTTCTTCCACTTGCTGCATGGATACTTGGCCTATCTTAGTGCCCATGAATACGGGAGTTCCTTGTAACTCATATGATCCCAATTATCAACTTTTGATTGATTTTTTCTTCTTCTTCCGTTCATTAGCTACGATAGGTTCCACTTTCTTCTGGAGTGCATACAACATTATAGTGAGACTGCTGTTACAAGACCATTTCTACTTTAGGTCACTATGCTTATGTTGAAGCCTGCTTCCTTATTTCCTCAGCTAGTCTTTCGTTGTAGTACTTAGGGAAGAACTTCTAACTCTTATAAAGCTGAGACCTTATTACATTGTATATCCCACGGTATTTCTGATGTTCTTACTCGCCTATCATTATCCTTAGTTACTTACCTCCATGCCCTTGTGCTTGTAGGGTTTCTTCTGAATTGAAATTTCAGTTGTCTCCATTGTGGCACTCTCTTTTATTTCCGTAACACTTATATTGTACCTTCTACTACCCCAACTCCTGTCTGAATATTTCTCGAGGATTACGATTTTGTATCTAAGAGACTGAATTTCCTATGCTGGGTTTCACTACGTTTATCTTGCATGATCTACTAATTTGCCTATATCCTCCTATCTATCCATAACTAGGCTCTTCCTGAATCAACTACTGACTACCCATTGGTCCACTCTCATATCTTTATTTTATGTAACGCCTCTTGGGTTATGTCCTTTGTCTTAACTTACCTCTTGTACAGGATCCTTATATATCAAGTTTTCATTCCCACTTATATATCAATACCATCGAGTGCGAAACCCTTATTGATTCTCCCCAACATCATGCTTGCATAATGTTCTGGTGTTATATTATATCTGTAGGATATGAATAAATGCAATCTTATTCCTTTCACCTTTTTACCACATTCTTCCTTTACCATTCGATATTTACCTCTTCATCTTTGGCATTTTGTTTCTACATCTTCACAGACATTACTCGCCTTGCGGTAACCCTTCTACACCAGGTATAATTGAATTTCGTACACACAAGGGTGACACGTGGTATAACTGGCACATTTAGTCCCTTAAGCTTAACTCTGCTCATAGTGCTTGCTTTAGGGAAGCGTCTTCGTGAATGACCTTTAAAGGTTATTCTTCTATTGTTCATTCTATTATTGTCGAAACACTATCTTTGAAACGATGTCAACTATTACCAATTCCTTTGATCCCTAATTCATGTTCGATTTTTTTTCTTGTTTACTGTCCCATATTAATTTCTATTACTTGGGGGGTCTAACTTTTCTTTATGGTAATCACGTGTGGTTCACCAACTCATTTATCGAAATGAGGGTATGGATTTATGGCTTACACTTTTCTATTGTCTCAAGGCCTGTCTCCTCTCATTTGTTTTCCTTCACTTGACTATAGACTTTACCATTATACTATATTCTGATTTACCACTATCACTCATTTATCACCTTTACTCATAATGTTTCATTTACTCTCTTCTTATTCTCATGCTAATATCTCTGTCTATCGCCCT
>ML379052.1:17696-37582 GCA_005239525.1 Nicotiana knightiana | reverse complement strand
ATAAAATAATCCCATTTCAAATAATGTCACTTTAAGTGGAAAAACTCCCATACCCCTTTGGGGACGTAGTGTAAGAAGGAGGTGTGACAGTTGCTACCCTGAGACTTGTCGGGCCCTGGATGGTCTGACAGTCCAGTTTCTGAGGAACGATCCCTTGCTCACATCTTGTATGGTAGGGCCTTCCTCCTCCTCCTCCTCCTCCTCAACGATGACACAATAATCCATATCCTCGTCTTCTAAGAATAAGCTCCTTAAGGCTGCTAATGCTTCCTTCTCCTCTGGTCCCCCTATGATGTCAGCTTGCCGGAAAGTCTGTTCCAGATACAGTATAGGATAATCCAATGGATAGTAAGGACCGCGCCATGGTGGCGTCCAGTCATCGTACTCTTGCCAAGTGTACTAGTAGCCTAGGCCAAAGGTGGTGTCATGGCGCTTTAGCCATATTGGCTTGGAAATGCCTTGAAGATTCTTATCGAGACCCTTTCCAGGTTCGTATCCGCTCCAATTCATTATGCTTTCAATCTTACTACTCCACCACTTATCCTTTTCTATTGCATTGACCCGTTCAATGTGGTGGTAAGTTTCTCCACCAAGCCTTCGTCTACCTTCAATTACCGGGATAGTCTAGCGAATGTAGATGGTTTGCTCCCATCCCCATGGATAATGACTTCCTGATGGTTCCACTCGAATTTTACCGCCTGATGCAAAGTTGAGGCCACAGCCCCAGTGGCATGTATCCGTGGTTGTCCTGGTAACAGATTATAGGACGCGGATATATATAACACTAGAAATTCAACCTCAAACTATGTAGGCCCAATATGCAAATGGAGAATGATATTTTCAATGGTGGACCTTTGAGACCCATCGAAAGCTTTTACATTCATGGATCCTTCTCGTATTTTGTACAGTCCATTGCCCAGTCTCTTTAGTGTTGTCAATGGGCAAATGTTAAGGTTGGACCCTCTATCAATCAGAACCCTGGTAATTAAGTAATCTTCACATTGCACGGTAATGTGCAGTGCCCTATTGTGACTCAAGCCTTCCGGTGGTAGTTCATCCTCGTGGAAAGTAAGCTTATGTTAGGTACATAAGCTTCATTCAATAATTTCATCATAGCACTCCTATGTGCTTTCGAATTCTACAACAATGATAATATGGATATTAGGGCCGGAGTATTATTCAGATGATCTATGACCGAGTATTCCCTGGTTTGTACCTTCCTCTAGATGTCATCTGGTCCTGTCTCAATGACGAGAGGCCTGTTAGAAGTCTGTTTGCTAGACTCTCCCAAGTGTTCGGGTGTGTAGACCCTTCCAGTCCTGGTCATCCCCTGTGCAGCACCAGCTTCTTCTACCTTGACCTTTATTTTCCTTCTAGCTTCAACTACGTAATCCCAGGGCATGACATTAGTATTGAAAGGCGGTGTAGTTGATACTGTCACTGTAATTAGTGTGGCTGCCTTTACTTCGAATGGGACAGGAGTCACTGCAGGTGGTGCTATTTCAAATTCGAATGGTGCGGGCGTATCTGTAGGCGGTGATACCTCAAACTCTAATGGGACTGATGTAATCACCTCAGCCTCTCCTAACGGCTGTATCTGCACTATGATGGGATTGAGAGTAACCACCGGTTTCTTGGGATCGTCACCTTCTTTGATCAACCCAATTGACCCCTGTGGGTCCCATTATTCATCTATTTCTATCACATTGATGCCTCCACCCCTATGATCTGGGAGGGGGTTATTGCGAACATTAGGAGCAGCTTCCTTAGCCTGAATGATTTTTTTGTCGATCAGAGCCTGGACCTTATCCTTCAACGAGCGGCATTCATTGATGGTATGTCCCTTATGCCGGAATTGTATGCACATGTTTTGTTTGGATTTACCCATTGGGATGGATTGTTTGTGGCTACAGCAGGGATGGGAGTAACGTAACCAACAACTTTTAGCCTTTCATACAGCTGGTCAATGGGCTCGGCAATGGTGGTATACTGTTTAGGTGGCCTGCAGTCAAAGTTTGGCTGAGGTCTTGGGAAGTTTTAGCGAGCTGGAGGTGACTGAAAGTGAGACGGTTGGGAATTGTATGTGTGGTAGGCAGTGGCTGGTTGGGAATATCTGGGAGATGTGGGTTGATATATAGGTGGAGGTGATAGTTGATACGTAGGTGGAGGTGACGGTTGATATGTAGGTGGAGGTTCTTGATATGCAAGTGGAGAGCTTCGATATGTTAGTGGAAATTTGGGCCCCTCTACAATCATTACCGCTCCTACGTCTTTCTTCTTGGATATGCCATCGCACTGCAGTGCTATGTTGGTAGCTTGTAGTGCTTCAAAGTTTGTGACCATCCCACTCTTGATGCCCTCTTCAATCCTTTCACCCAGCTTGATGACGTCAGAGAATTTGTGATTTTCAATTACCATCAGTCTTTCATAATATTGCGGGTCCTGTGCCCTGACGAAGAATTTGTTCATTTGTTCTTCATCCAGTGCAGGCCTGACTTTGGCCGCTTTCGACCTCCAGCAAGTGGCATACTTGTGAAAGGTTTCAGTGGGTTTCTTCTTGAGATTCTGGATGTAAAATATGTCCGGTGTATTTTCCGTGTTGAACCTGAATCGGTCCATGAAACCTGAGGCCATACTCACCCAATTAGGCCACTTCTTGGGGTCCTGACTGATGTACCAAAACAAGGCATCCCCTGTGAGGCTCCTCATGAATAATTTCATCCGTATATTTTTGTCTATTCCCACTCCGACCAGTTTGTCACAATAGGTCCTCTAATGGACCCTAGGATCACCAGTACCGTTGAACATCTCGAACATGGGAGGTTTGTAACCCTCCGGTAGTTCTACATCAGGCTGTATACAGAGATCTTCATAGTTCAGTCCTTCGATCCCCTTACCTCCTTCCACGCCTTGAAATCGGCTAGTCAATTTCTTGAGTTCTTCGGCCAAGTTCCTGATAAGAATATCCTTCTCACTGGATTCCGGTGTGTAAGATATGGGTTGAGTGGAGTGAGGTAGAGTCTCCACGTATATGGGGTTATTCTGGTGGCCTGGTGCCTGAGCATAGAGGTGATTGTTGGTGGAGTTTTGTGGTTCAGGAATGATGGGTGGGGTGTTTCGGGGAGTATGGCAGGTGTTTTGTTGGTATTGTGGTGGGATAGTTTGATTTTGCGGTGGAGTAATATAGTGGTGAGTTGCAGGAGCATTCTATTTGTTGGGGGTATTTTGAGGTGGTGCGGGGTTTTGAGTGTTCAGGTGGCTGACATCCGGAACACTAAGTGAGAAGGACAAGTTCGCTAGGTTCCGAACATGTTCAAGTTCCCCTTGAAGTTTCAGTATCCTTTGTTTAAGTTGCGACACAACATCATTCTGGACCTGAGTACCCCGACTGTCAGAAGCTTCTGCATGTTCAATTGGTGTTGTGTTTTCCTTTTTGATGTTATTCAAGTCTTCGATCTTGCCCTTGCCTTTTCCTTTAGGTGTACTAGGAGGAGGAGAAGATGGAGGGACCCTGGATCTTGTATGGTATGCTGATGATGCCAGAATGCACGAACCAACCTTTGGGGAAGGGGAATAATAAAAAAAAATAAAAATAAAAACTAAAGGTAACGAGTCAATGAGGATCATGAAAAAAATATTTGCAGTATTTAAACACATATTGCAGAATTGTAAACGCGCGTCCTAAATTTGGGAGCCTCGTTGTGCCCGAGGTAGGACTAGGGACAAGTTGGTTTGGAGAACTTAGATACCAAAATGCATAATTTCATTAATGTAAATAAACGAATCCCAAAATGATACAAAATAACAAATAGGAAATAAGTCACTAATGGAACTCGACCTTATTACATTTACGAAAGAAAAAAGGTAAATCTAGCCTATTTGGTCCCAGAAGGACCTTCCCCAGATTCGATATTCTTGATTCCATCGAACAAGTTTCCCAGCTCGCGCAGTCCCAGCAGCAGGTACGCTCTAGCCAGGTGTCCTCCTTCATTCCCCTCAGCGTTCTGGCAATCCTCGATCCTTTTGATGACTTTTCCTTCTAACTCCACTATACCTTGCTCCAGATATTCCAGCTTCCTATTGGAGAGGACATCCATCTCTTTCCATTCCTCGATCAGCCTCTTGTTGGTCTCATGTATTTACTGGTGCTCGTTCTCGAAATCACGGACCTTTTGCGCAGCCGGTTGTACTTGACTTGAGCCTCGGCATCCTCGTCTATGATTCTATTTCCTCGGCTGATTCCCAGCCTCACTATCCCGTCCAAGTTGTCTTCCAGCCATGCCTGGTAGAAAGGTGCACATCCTGCATGGTATCTGTCGGGTTCAATAGTATTATTCTCCATGATGATTTTGCAGTGCCACATGTGTTGAGCTTGGTACTTATAGGGGACGTCGTCGTCCTGGAAATCCGCTCTGAAATGACCCATCTTGGAAACCTTTGGTACAACTTTTTTTCTGCCTACCTGCCTCATGACTCGGAGAGGAACATAGGGATATATACCTCTCAACTCGATCAGCACTAAGCGTGGTGCATCCCTGGATCTGATGATATATTCGTCCGTCGGGAACCACTCGAACATCCATTACACCTGTTCCTCGATCAGATTTCAAAGAATTCCACCCATTCCTTAGCGGTTTCCGGCTGAGCAAATCTGTCCGGAATGTAAGTCATCCGCTTGGGGTGATGGAAAGCAATGTGATCATTCCAAGCCCTTCGCGGAAGTTCTTGGCGATATTGGCCCTTTTGAAGGTGTTCCAGGATCCATAACTACAGCAACAGGTTGCAACCCTCAAAATGTTTAACTCTTCTTTGACAATGTTCCAAGGCTCGGTAAATATCAGCTAAGATCATAGGGACAATGCTGAAGGTTTTCCCATCGATCCCTTCCATCAAGGCTCTGGTTACCATGGCTAGCCTGATATGAATCCTTTCCTTCTCTATCGGGAACACTATCTAGCCCAAAAAGCACACAATAAACACGAATACCCTGCGGTGGATGTGACCCAGAGACGTGATGGAAAACTCGTCATGATAGGTACAATATGATTTATTGTGACCGTATCTTTCATACAAGTACTCGAAAAGTACGTAAGATTGTTTCAAACAGTCCAATTCAGCATTCTTCTTCAATCCCATCATTTTCAGAAAACCTTTTCCCGTGCGGTTCTCAGGTACCAACAGCCCAGGGCTTTCCCAAGCTATCCCAGCAAGTCCTCCTAGTTATTCTAAGAGCGGCATCATTTCAATATTCCCAAAGCGGAATACAGCTCTTTCACTATCCCAGAACAAAGTGGCAGCCTCAATCAGCATGTTGTTCAGCTGGATGTCCAGAAGAGTAGGTAAATTGCCCAGATGCTTCCTCACGTGTTTCTTATCACTTGAAGGAAGGTCTTCCCTCCAGTCTAGAAGCATTGGTGGGATATTGCTGACCATACCGAATATAGGGACCTCGTGCCTCATTTTCTGCAAGACAAAAATGGTTAGTCCCTTTTCCCCCACCAAACACGACTATTTATACACTTATGATTAGCATACAGGCATTTAGTTCTCCAAATTAATGAATAGAACGTGATCGTGTCCGTTGGGATTATGAAAACCCCGATGGACTTTTGGATAAGGCTGTCTTAAAGGGTTAGTATGCGGACGACACATTAACCCAACTAGTTTGACCATGATGCATGCACAATATAACAAGAGTATGGTTTCTATGTGGTTTTAGACCCGTACCCTCGAGCGAACAACTCAAGGGGGAAAGGCACAAAACTATCGACTGCACCAATGATCGACTGGTTTACCGCAAATAAGCCTTTCCGAATTTAGGGGGTGATATAAATTGGAAGAGCGCAACCACTCATCAAGCGTTGCTATAGAATATGTATAGCCACGAGTAGAGCATGATGTTGAGCATGATTATGCAGTAATAAACATTATATTGTCATGTATTTGCACATTATGAAATAGATAAATACAACAGTTATAATTGAAAAGTGGTTACAAAGGAAACAAGAAACATGTCAGTTTCATTTTGGGAAAATAAATACTTGGGAAAGTAAATAATTAATTACGCATAAAGGGGAAGGGGTGCAAGCATTAACAAAAATAAAGCACATTTAGACAAATTCGCAAAGCGGTTTGAATTGGTAAAAACCTAGTATCCCCAACAGAGTCGCCATGCTGTCGCGCTCCCCTTTTTCCTCTCCTTTCGGATTAGTCAGGGTTTTCGACATTATTAGGACAACTCCTTTTCCTTTTGGAAAAAGGGATAAGGAATTTGAAGAGTCGCCACCTAACGAATTAAGGTGTGTTAGGACACCTATTACAGGTCATTTCTAACACTAATTGTATAACCAGAGATTGGGTAAGGGCTTGAAGTTACTTCAAGGGTAAGGTGTTAGGAACCCCTCGAAGTCCACAACTGTGGGTCTCGGCCAAACTTATTTTGTGAATTAATCAAGTGAAAATAAGCAGTCTAAGCACACATATGAATAAGGGTTTCAACATATTAGCAGTCTAAGCACACATATGTAAATGGGTGAAAGGGGTCCTAAGTTGTTTATCCTATAGGATCATATCCATGCAATGGCCGGTAATCACTCCTCAATGAGGGGCTACACAGTTGCATTAGCGCACGGGTAATCATATCATTTTCTACCCATCACCCTACCCCTTAGTGGTTATTAAGCGGGCTTTTATTTAACGGGCTCTAAGCGTGCTGTTACCCGTCCCTTCATTGTGGTCCTGGAGGAGTTTAGGACCTCTAAATCTGGGCAGTTCTAGACAACCCCTATGGTATTCGAAAGGGAAAATCTAGGCGACAAACAAATAACAAGTAGGACAAAAAGATAGGTGAAGAAGCAATCAAAAGGCTCATGTTTACCTCCCCATGTAATGCAAATAAACAACACGTCTTAAACACAGATTCAGGTAATTTTTTAGAAAAAAAAACGAGAATCCTTGGACAGGATGTCTAGGTGAACATTAATACACAGAATATGTAATACTATTTTAAAAACTCAATGGCAGGGTCCTAATCAGTTTGCCTACTGATTTTAAAAGCCTGTGAGACTTAAGCAGTTTATAAACAATCAGAACACAGTTTCTCATTTTTTACGAGGAGAATAATTACCTAAGGCTTGCCTAGGTATATGACTATATGAAATCATAATGATAGAAGTTGTTTAAACGATTTGAGGTTATTTTAACCTATAGTCATGCTGATCTAGGTGATGGCTTTCATAACAAGTGATTTTATAGAGATTGATACTGGAACATTATCTATGTGTGAGGCTGTTTGTTAACCTTTTCAGAGACATTTATTTATCTAGGTGATATAGACATGGTTCAAAACAGGCGCAAACAGAGTCCCTAAAACAGGATATCTAATGCACATAGGATGACTATTTTATTAGGAAGTTTTAATAGCCTAGTGGCATGATTTCTAAATGATCATGAATTATACAGAATCAGAAATAGAGTGATGGTTTACCACATGTTTCTAATATGCAAAGCAGTAAACGTGAGTTGCCTAAAACAGGATATCTAATGCACAGATTCAACACAGTTTTAATGCAAATAACATAGTAATCCCAGAACATGATTTCTAGTGCATCACACAATCCTAGAACATGATTTCTGGAGTGGATTAGCATAACGTAAATCCTCAAGCATGATTCCTACCCCACTTTACCCCACAGGATCATATAGCTACCCTCAATTTTCACTAGTTACCCCAGTATCTCTTTACAAAGGATTATTACAGACCAGGATTACATAAATTACATAAATGAAGTATAGATTAAACTATAGGGAGCTTGAAGCAAGCCCAAATACATCTTGAGGATACCAGGCCTTCCGTAACCTCAAATACCAAGAGTTTCATAACCAATTTTATGTCCAGGTGTGTCAGAGTTCCCTAAGGACCTCAAGGATCCCGAATAGTGCTCACACCTAGACTTTCATAACCAGAACTGAGTAAGTGCAGTGTGGATGGGCCAGCTTAAGTGTGTCAAATTTGAAAGGGATCTCAAAAGGATCCCAAGGCAGCCACACACTGGAGGGGCAGAAGGGACTTAAGAGTAGAGTCAAAGTGCTTGACATAGTTTTGAAAAAAAGGGTTTGACAAGAGAAACAATACTGAATTGATTCAAGAAGTAAAGGATTTGTTTTTTTGAAAATGAACTGATTAGTAGTAAATCAACTGGAAAACAATGTAAGCATTTTGAAAATTCAGCAAGCAGCATGATTGGCATACAGAACAATCAAGTCCAGTTCTACTAACAACAGAGTTCACACAGGGGTATTGGGGAATTGGGGACATATAGAACACGCATGGTGAAACATATAACAACAGAAGCACAAAAGTTTTCCACGAGTTTACAGGATTTAAGGAATTAGTCATACAACTGATGATACAGACCTAAGGCATGGACTTCAGAACAGACAGTTGAGAACATAGTTGTACTAGACAGAATTAAACACAGAATCAGAATTACTTAGAGATATTAGATAACTTAGCAAAGCAGATTAATACCAGAACCTGAGTAAACAAACAGACAAATAATCAAACATACATATATGGAGTAAAGTCAAGTTGAGGCATGCTAGAGAGGCAAGAGGCATGTTCATAGATATGCCAATCAGAAATGATATAGGCTAGTAACTAAACAGGGTAGTACAGGCATGCTAGGTGAAACAATGATTTAAACATACAAATTACATATTAAACAACCAAATAGTAAGTAGGAGCAAAACTGGAAACCATTGAATTGAAGCAATAACACATAGAGTTTTGGATTTGAAATTGAATCAGGACATACCAGTTAAGGAGAGCAAGAACAAAGTATAAAGCATGTATAGTTCAATAACTAGCCTCGGCTTATAGCCGGCTAATTCAGCAAGAGTAGCAAGTAACAAGAACGAGCAGAGAGCTTTTAAGTATAAGAGAGAGTTGTTGTGAACTAGTGTTTGTGTGTTAGTGAGAATAGAAGAGGGTATATATAGCAGTTGAGAGCTAGGAAAATAAGATAAAAATCAATTGTTCAGTAATTGGGGAGAATCACAGAATCAATCAAGCACAAAATCAGTAAGGTCTTCCTTCAATTAAGGGCAACCAGTTAACGGTAAAGAACGGGTAGTTAATTAAGGAAAGGAATCAAATAACTTAGATATAGAGTAGGTAATTAGGGGTAAATACACAGAGGGTTCAATTAAGGAAATAACTAGTAAGAATCAATAAATAACACGGTTAATTAGAGAATAAAGTAGGAAATAATTAAAGGCTGTAAAAATGTGGAAATAATTGAGAAAAACAGCACATAGGTATAACCACAGCAAATCAGTGAATCAAGGACTCAAAATAACATCAATTTTAGGGAAAATAACATAGGTTCTCATGAATAAGCAGATAAGTCGAGTACAAACAGAAAAAATCGAATCTGAAACCCTAATAAAGACATACTAGGGTAAAATCACAAGATACTCTAATTAGACGGAGCAGTAATCATGGGAGTTAAACACATAATAAAATCATGTAGCAAATAATTAAGGATGAACTTCAGAATCCAAACGGAGTACCAAGAAATTAGGGATTTTAGCATAACTGTTTAGGTTTAAGAAAACTTAACAAAAGTAGCTGAAAACACATAAGAACAGAGAAAAATACTTAAAGCTAGAAAGAGCTTTGAAGAAAAGATTTTCAGGAAAAACCTAGTTAGGAAAAAAAATGAAAAGTTGTTCGAAAACCAGTAAGTTTTCATAAAAAAATAAGCGAAAACAATTCGATCCTCCTCAAATCTGTATAGATCTGAGAAACGAAATTTAGGTTTTTGAGGAAATAACCCAGAGATGAAGATATCGGCTTAGAAACCCATAGATTTAGGGAAAAATAGAACAATCTTACTCAAATCGAGCCATGGCGGCCTGAGACAGGTAAGAACAGGCCAAAGGTGTGGGTGGACTGACCCTGGTCCCTTGAGGACCGCAAAGATAGCAAAAACCCGGCATAGGAGAGCCATTAGGACTTGAGGATGGTGATAATCCACCATGGTTGACGGCAGGAGAGTGATGACGAGGTGAGATTTAGGGTTAGGGGCTAAGAGAGTTTGAGAGAGGAGAGGGTGAGCGACGGCGGAGTGTGAGAGAGGAGTGAGGGGTTTGGCAGGGGGGGGTCATTTAGATTAATTTAGGAAATAATTAATTTGGGTTATTGGGTCGGGTTTGGGAATGATTTGGGCCTGGGTTGTCTTGGGTTGGTTATAAGGGTATTTGGGTTGACTTAATTAGGCTGCAATTAAAAAATAAAATAGGCTATTTGTTAAATACCCACAATAAATTAATTAAAATAATTTTTAAAATAATCACTAATTACAAAAATGAATTTCATGCATATATATGTTTTGAAAAAAAGGTTATTTAGCATTTAAAAATATAAAAGACTAATTTCTGGTAAAAATGATACGGAAATTATACAGGGGCTATAATTGCAAAGTTATTGCAATTGTAGCCAAAAGTACCAAAGTGGTTGTTTATGAAATAATTTGGACTTAATAGGACCATAAATAATAAATTAAATCAATAAATGTCTTTGAAATCATTTGTGATGCAATTTTGTAATTATTTATTAGAAAAGGAATGTTGGACAAATTAATAAAAATGTAGAAAAAAAATTGTGAAAAAATACCAATTGATGCTAATGCATGATTTTGAAGGTATATATGAAATTTAAAATTATTTTAGGAAAAATTGGGTATAAACAATCCCACTGTCAATCAATATTGTACTTGTCGTGTCTTTAAAAGTTCTATTCTTCCTCTCCACCACAACATTTTGTTGAGGTGTTCTTGGAGCTGAAAAATTGTGAATGATACCATTTTCAGTACAGAACTCATCAAATTTGGCTTTGTCAAACTCTGTCCCATGATCAGACCTGATGCAAGCCACCTTATTACCCATCTTCACTTGGATATTTTTGACGAAGACAACAAACATTTCAAAAGTGTCATCCTTGGTTCTGAGAAACACAGTCCAGGTAAATCTGGAGTAGTCGTCAACTATAACGAAGATGTATTTCTTTGCTCCTCTGCTTGGCACCCTCACAGGTCCACATAGATCTATGTGAAGAAGATAAACTGGCCTTGAGGTACTGACTTCCTTTTTGGACTTGAATGAGGATCTTACTTGCTTTTCTTTTACACATGCATCACACACTTTGTGATCCTTGAATCTTGAATTGGGCAGACCACGAACTAGGTCTTTCCTAACCAATTTTTTCAGCAATGTGAAGCTTGCATGACCCAAACTTCTGTGACATAATTCAGCATCATCATCAACAACACTTAGACAACTGAGATCACCATTCTACAGAGACTCAAAATCAGCAACATAGATATTTTGTATCTTTTTGCCACTAGCACCACCTCATAATCATAAGGTTTGTGACTGTACATATTTTTGACAAAAATTCCACCTTGTTTCCCTTGTCATATATCTGGAAACACTTAGCAAGTTGTACTTCAACCCGTTCACATAGTACACATTTTCAATTGAGTGTGAGAGAGAGACTTCCCAATCCTTCCAACTCCCAAAAAGTATCATTTCTTGCTATTTCCAAAGGATATACTCCCTCCTTGCAGGTCCTTAAGTGAAAGGAAATCATTTGTACTTCCAGTCATATGCTTTGACCGCCGCTATCCATGTACTGTTGTAGGCTGCTCCCTTTCACTGTTCCCTGCACAAGAAAATCAGGAGTTAGACTTAGGAACCCAAACGAGTTTGGGTCCCTTGTAATGAGGAAAAGGGTGAATGAGGGATCTTCTGGTCCAAGCAGGCATCATACGTTTTTTATATGAAGGACCATGTTCTCTACCAATAGTTACTTTTTCAGCAAAAACTTTGTTTTTCTGTTGTGACTGAAATCTGGCCTTACAATTTTATTTAAAGTGTCCAGTATTGCCACAGTGAGTGCAAAGCCAATCGTGAGGTACAATAACGTACTTGCTATGAGGGTTGTAGGGAGTCTTTTCCCTTTGGAACCCAATTCCTTGCCTGTTTTCCCCATTGTTAGTGTACATGGCAATGATAGCATCAGAGGACCAGGTCCACTTAAGTGATTTTTCAAGATCACTCTTCACTCTTCCTAGTTCTTCCTGAAGTTGTTTGCTTTTCTCAAGCTCGGCACACATACTAGACTTTACTGATTTTAACTGACTTTCAAGCTTAAGGTGAACCGAGTATGCATGTCTTGGATGGATTCATCATCTTTCATTTTGAAAAGCTCATATTCAGTTGTAAGCATGTCAATCTTTGATTTCTTCACCTGTGTTGTTCCTTCATAAGCTGTTTGGAGAGCTTCCCAGATTTCCTTAGCTAATTGGCATGTTCATATCCTATTATATTCATCAGGACCAAGGCCACAAACAAGAATTTTCTTTGCACAGAAATTCTTTTCTATGGCCTTTCGGTCAGCGTCGTTGAATTCCTTTCTTATTTTGGAAGAGTTAGAGCTACAGCTGGGTCGCCAACAGTCTTGGTAGGAACAAAGGACCCATCACAGATGACATCCCAAAGCTCGGAATCTTTAGCTATGATGAAATCGTGCATCCTAGTCTTCCACCATCCATAATATTGGTCATTGAACCTTGGTGGCCTGTAGGTAGATTGGCATTCTTTAAAGTTTGGAGGAGAAGCCATGAGGATCCTTTCTAGGTGTTAACCTGATAGAAAGAACCTGCTTTGATACTAAATGATATAATTTGAGGGTCTACTAAACTATATAGAGAAACAGGTTCTCTATTAGTTTCCACAGAACACACGCACACTGCAGTAAGTAAATGACACAGAGGAATTTTACGTGAAAAATTCTCAGCTCAATGGGATTAAAAACCATGACCTACCCTTGTAGGATTTTAACTTCACTATTGAGCAATCTTTCTATTACAATCTATTGTAACCTAGGAATTCACCTCTTAATCCTCGCTAACTTGTAACAACTCTGTTACAAGACACTCTATAATAACTCTATTACAAATACTTTACAACTCGACTAACTCTAGCCAAGACACAAACATAAGGGTTTATGATTTACAAAAAGGTTTCCTACGCAATGCTTCTAACTAAGCTAAGTAGGAATTACAAGTAAGAGCTTTGACAAAGTTACAACTCAATTAAGGACATATAATAACTTGATATGGGGAACTGATCCGTAGCAATGTTGCTCTTTGTTCTTGATGCACTTGAGAATCATTTGCTGGATGATCAATCACTGTGACAGTGGTTGAGTAAATTCTCTAAGTGTTCAAGTGGTGTTTTGTCTAGATTTAATGTTAATATACCATTGATTACATCACTTGAATGATGTAACCGTACTGGGTACAATATCCTTTCCAATGGAGTTGAGTGCTGCATTGTGTTGTACTATTGTGTGTGCAGACAGTCACTTTTTAGTTGTTGGAGAGTTGACTGGTACAATCAGAAAGGGAACTGATGTCCATCTTTTCCTTTTGTTGATTCTTTGACTTTTGAAAGACTAACGAACATCTCTAGCTTAAGTTTGATTATTTCCATACGCTTGAGAATGTGTACCAATATGTATCTGGTTCTTGACATTAAGTTTATTAGATCATCAAAATATAAAATAAGGTACTTGTAATGTCACGACCCAAATTTCCAACCTTAGGGATCGTGATGGCGTCTAACACCAGACTTGCTAGGCAAGCCAATGTTAGAATTCGATTAACTAATTTCATTTGATTATTTACTTAAGCATAAATAAGTAAATTAAAAGTAAACTTAATTTAAATGATTTCCAATGAGATACTCCTAATATAAAAGAAGAAGCAATTAAATAAAACGAACCACGAACTAAGTATATAAATAACTCTAAGACTTCCCAGGGTCTGGTGTCACAATTCACGAACTACTAAAGAATACTACAAATAATGGGCTGAAAGAAATAGTGTAGTGTTCTGAATATAATAAAATAGTTTTATAAAAATAGGAGAAGACTCTCGGGATCTACGAACGCTGGCAGATATACCTCGTGTCTCCGAATAAATGAATAGTCTCTCTAAATATATCTATTGTTGGTCGATACCTGGATCTGTACAAAAGAGTGCAGAGTGTAGTATCAGTACAACCGACCACATGTACTGAGTAAGTGCCGAGCCTAACCTCGATGAAGTAGTGACGGGGCTATGGAGGGCCATTAACAACATATAACCTGTGGCAATAATATACACAATAACGTAATAAAATAATTCTACATGAACAAGAAAAATATAACTGAGACAATAACTATAAAGCAAGAAGGAAATCTAAATAAATAATTAAGTATTGCAACAACAATGAAATAACTCAGCTGCCTATTCCAGGCCTCAGCTATAACAAACTCTTAAATAATTTCCAAGTTTCCAAACTTTAACTTTAAATAAAAGTAGTGCCAAAAAATAAAAAAATAGTAATATAAAATAGTAGTTTTCAAATCTTTGTCTTTCTTTGAAAATCAGTAAAATATAATTGTCCTCCCTTATCGCTCCTTATTGCGGTGTGCAACCCGATCCCACCAGACATATCATATCAATTTATTCACCCGTATCACAATTAATTTATTCACCCATATCACAATCAATTATCCACCCTTATCATTGCCCCCTTATCACCGCCTTTCAAGTCAAAGCCTTTCACAATATTTATGTCTCGATAAATTGTAAAACGAACAAGTTTCACTTTAAAATAATAGTAAAAGCAAAGTATGAAATAATGACAATAAAACAATGAGTGTTCCAGCTTTTATTTTATAAATAATAAAACATGCATATTCTCCCTTATCATTATCTTGTTGCGGCGTGAAATCCGATACCACCTATTCACAATATCACAATCAATTATCCACCCTTATCACAGCTCCCTTGTCACAGCCCCCTTATCACACCAAATTTTGTTTCAACAAATTTCAAATAGAAAACAGTATAGCTCGTAAGTTTCAACCAATATCAGTTCACAATAAAACCAACCAGAATATATGTAAAATACCGTAACGATGTCAACCCAGCTCAATCTTTACGTACTATGATAGAATCAAGAGAAACAACCAATACTTTTAACCCACTTGCAACAACCATTGACAATAATCGATTGAAATCAAATACCCACGTAAACCTCAACAATCATAAAATAGTTAAACTGCAATTCTCATAACTTTATCAAAAAATGGAACCAATAAGAACATAAAAAATAAAAAAATATAATAAAAAAAATATATAAAAAAATATATCATTATTAACTCAATATCAATTATCCACCCTTATCACAGCCCCCTTATCACCGCCTTTCAAGTTAAAGCCTTTCACAATATTTATGTCTCGGCAAATTGTAAAACGAACAAGTTTCACTTTAAAATAATAGTAAAAGCAAAGTATGAAATAATGACAATAAAACAATGAGTGTTCCAGCCTTTATTTTATAAACAGTAAAACATGCATATTCTCCCTTATCATTGTCTTGTTGCGGCGTGCAATCCGATCTCACCTATTCACAATATCACAATCAATTATCCACCCTTATCACAGCCCCCTTGTCACAGCCCCCTTATCACACCAAATTTTGTTTCAACAAATTTCAAATAGAAAACAGTATAGCTCGTAAGTTTCAACCAATATCAGTTCACAATAAAACCAACCAGAATATATGTAAAATACCGTAACGATGCCAACCCAGCTCAATCTTTACGTACTATGATAGAATCAAGAGAAACAACCAATACTTTTAACACACTTGCAACAACCATTGACAATAATCGATTGAAATCAAATACCCACGTAAACCTCAACAATCATAAAACAGTTAAACTGCAATTCTCATAACTTTATCAAAAAATGGAACCAATAGGAACATAAAAAAATATATATATATAATAAAAAATATATATATATAAAAAAATATATCATTATTAACTCAATATCAATTATCCACCCTTATCACATCCCCCTTATCACCGCCTTTCAAGTCAAAGTCTTTCACAATATTTATGTCTCGATAAATTGTAAAACGAACAAGTTTAACTTTAAAATAATAGTAAAAGCAAAGTATGAAATAATGACAATAAAACAATGAGTGTTCCAGCCTTTATTTTATAAACAGTAAAACATGCATATTCTCCCTTATCATTGTCTTGTTGCGGCGTGCAATCCGATCTCACCTATTCACAATATCACAATCAATTATCCACCCTTATCACAACCCCTTGTCACAGCCCCCTTATCACACCAAATTTTGTTTCAACAAATTTCAAATAGAAAACAGTATAGCTCGTAAGTTTCAACCAATATCAGTTCACAATAAAACCAACCAGAATATATGTAAAATACCGTAACGATGCAAGCCTAGCTCAATCTTTACGTATTATGATAGAATCAAGAGAAACAACCAATACTTTTAACACACTTGCAACAACCATTGACAATAATCGATTGAAATCAAATACCCACGTAAACATCAACAATCATAAAACAGTTAAACTGCAATTCTCATAACTTTATCAAAAAATGGAACCAATAGGAACATAAAAAAATAAAAAAAATAAAAAAATATATATATATAAAAAAAATATATCATTATTAACTCAATATCAATTATCCACCGTTATCACAGACTCCTTATCGCCGCCTTTCAAGTCAAAGCCTTTCACAATATTTATGTCTCGGCAAATTGTAAAACGAACAAGTTTCACTTTAAAATAATAGTAAAAGCAAATTATGAAATAATGACAATAAAACAATGAGTGTTCCAGCCTTATTTTATAAACAGTAAAACATGCATATTCTCCCTTATCATTGTCTTGTTGCGGCGTGCAATCCGATCTCACCTATTTACAATATCACAATCAATTATCCACCCTTATCACAACCCCCTTGTCACAGCCCCCTTATCACACAAAATTTTGTTTCAACAAATTTCAAATAGAAAACAGTATAGCCCGTAAGTTTCAACCAATATCAGTTCACAATAAAACCAACCAGAATATATGTAAAATACCGTAACGATGCCAACCCAGCTCAATCTTTACGTACTATGATAGAATCAAGAGAAACAACCAATACTTTTAACACACTTGCAACAACCATTGACAATAATCGATTGAAATCAAATACCCACGTAAACCTCAACAATCATAAAACAGTTAAACTGCAATTCTCATAACTTTATCAAAAAATGGAACCAATAGGAACATAAAAAATAAAAAAATAAAAAATATAATAAAAAAATATATATAAAAAAATTATATCACTATTAACTCAATATCAATTATTCACCCTTATCACAGCCCCCTTATCACCGTCTTTCAAGTCAAAGCCTTTCACAATATTTATGTCTCGGCAAATTGTAAAACGAACAAGTTTCACTTTAAAATAATAGTAAAAGCAAAGTATGAAATAATGACAATAAAACAATGAGTGTTCCAGCCTTTATTTTATAAACAGTAAAACATGCATATTCTCCCTTATCATTGTCTTGTTGCGGCGTGCAATCCGATCTCACCTATTCACAATATCACAATCAATTATCCACCCTTATCACAACCCCCTTGTCACAGCCCCCTTATCACACCAAATTTTGTTTCAACAAATTTCAAATAGAAAACAGTATAGCTCGTAAGTTTCAACCAATATCAGTTCACAATAAAACCAACCAGAATATATGTAAAATACCGTAACGATGCCAACCCAGCTCAATCTTTACGTACTATGATAGAATCAAGAGAAACAACCAATACTTTTAACACACTTGCAACAACCATTGACAATAATCGATTGAAATCAAATACCCACGTAAACCTCAACAATCATAAAACAGTTAAACTGCAATTCTCATAACTTTATCAAAAATGGAACCAATAGGAACATAAAAAAAAATAATAAAAAAAATATATAAAAAAAATATATCATTATTAACTCAATATCAATTATCCACCCTTATCACCGTCTTTCAAGTCAAAGCCTTTCACAATATTTATGTCTCGATAAATTGTAAAACGAACAAGTTTCACTTTAAAATAATAGTAAAAGCAAAGTATGAAATAATGACAATAAAACAATAAGTGTTCCAGCCTTTATTTTATAAACAGTAAAACATGCATATTCTCCCTTATCATTCTCTTTTTGCGGCGTGCAATCCGATCTCACCTATTCACAATATCACAATCAATTATCCACTCTTATCACAGCCCCTTGTCACAACCCCCTTATCACACCAAATTTTGTTTCAACAAATTTCAAATAGAAAACAGTATAGCTCGTAACTTTCAACCAATATCAGTTCACAATAAAACCAACCAGACTATATGTAAAATACCGTAACGATGCCAGCCTAGCTCAATCTTTACGTACTATGATAGAATCAAGAGAAACAACCAATACTTTTAACACACTTGCAACAACCATTGACAATAATCGATTGAAATCAAATACCCACGTAAACCTCAACAATCATAAAACAGTTAAACTGCAATTCTCATAACTTTATCAAAAAATGGAACCAATAGGAACATAAAAAAGAAAAATAAAAAAATATAATAAAAAAAAATATATAAAAAAATTATATCATTATTAACTCAATATCAATTATCCACCCTTATCACAGCCCCCTTATCACCGTCTTTCAAGTCAAAGCCTTTCACAATATTTATGTCTCGGCAAATTGTAAAACGAACAAGTTTAACTTTAAAATAATAGTAAAAGCAAAGTATGAAATAATGACAATAAAACAATGAGTGTTCCATCTTTTATTTTATAAACAGTAAAACATGCATATTCTCCCTTATCATTGTCTTGTTGCGGCGTGCAATCCGATCTCACCTATTCACAATATCACAATCAATTATCCACCCTTATCACAGCCCCCTTGTCACAGCCCCCTTATCACACCAAATTTTGTTTCAACAAATTTCAAATAGAAAACAGTATAGCTCGTAAGTTTCAACCAATATCAGTTCACAATAAAACCAACCAGAATATATGTAAAATACCGTAACGATGCCAACCCAGCTCAATCTTTACGTACTATGATAGAATCAAGAGAAACAACCAATACTTTTAACACACTTGCAACAACCATTGACAATAATCGATTGAAATCAAATACCCACGTAAACCTCAACAATCATAAAACAGTTAAACTGCAATTCTCATAACTTTATCAAAAAATGGAACCAATAGGAACATAAAAAATAAAAAAAAATAAAAAAATATATATATAAAAAATATATATCATTAATAACTCAATATCAATTATCTACCGTTATCACAGACTCCTTATCACCGCCTTTCAAGTCAAAGCCTTTCACAATATTTATGTCTCGGCAAATTGTAAAACGAACAAGTTTCACTTTAAAATAATAGTAAAAGCAAATTATGAAATAATGACAATAAAACAATGAGTGTTCCAGCCTTTATTTTATAAACAGTAAAACATGCATATTCTCCCTTATCATTGTCTTGTTGCAGCGTGCAATCCGATCTCACCTATTTACAATATCACAATCAATTATCCACCCTTATCACAACCCCCTTGTCATACCCTCTTATCACACCAAATTTTGTTTCAATAAATTTCAAATAGAAAATAGTATTACTCGTAAGTTTCAACCAATATCAGTTCACAATAAAACCAACCAGAATATATGTAAAACACCGTAACGTTGCCAACCCAGCTCAATCTTTACGTACTATGATAGAATCAAGAGAAACAACCAATACTTTTAACACACTTGCAACAACCATTGACAATAATCGATTGAAATCAAATACCCACGTAAACCTCAACAATCATAAAACAGTTAAACTGCAATTCTCATAACTTTATCAAAAAATGGAACCAATAGGAACATAAAAAAA
>ML379052.1:1532-17482 GCA_005239525.1 Nicotiana knightiana | reverse complement strand
ACAATATCACAATCAATTATCCACCCTTATCACAACCCCCTTGTCACAGCCCCCTTATCACACCAAATTTTGTTTCAACAAATTTCAAATAGAAAACAGTATAGCTCGTAAGTTTCAACCAATATCAGTTCACAATAAAACCAACCAGAATATATGTAAAATACCGTAACGATGCCAGCCCAGCTCAATCTTTACGTACTATGATAGAATCAAGAGAAACAACCAATACTTTTAACACACTTTCAACAACCATTGACAATAATCGATTGAAAAAAAATACCCACGTAAACCTCAACAATCATAAAACAGGTAAACTACAATTCTCATAACTTTATCAAAAACTGGAACCAATAGGAACATTAAAAATTAAAAAAATATATAATAAAAAAATATATATAAAAAAAATATATCATTATTAACTCAATATCAATTATCCACCGTTATCACAGCCCCTTTATCACCGCCTTTCAAGTCAAAGCCTTTCACAATATTTATGTCTCGGCAAATTGTAAAACGAACAAGTTTAACTTTAAAATAATAGTAAAAGCAAAGTATGAAATAATGACAATAAAACAATGAGTGTTCCAGCCTTTATTTTATAAACAGTAAAACATGCATATTCTCCCTTATCATTGTCTTGTTGCGGCGTGCAATCCGATCTCACCTATTCACAATATCACAATCAATTATCCACCCTTATCACAGCCCCCTTGTCACAGCTCCCTTATCGCACCAGNACCCTTATCACAACCCCCTTGTCACAGCCCCCTTATCACACCAAATTTTGTTTCAACAAATTTCAAATAGAAAACAGTATAGCTCGTAAGTTTCAACCAATATCAGTTCACAATAAAACCAACCAGAATATATGTAAAATACCGTAACGATGCCAACCCAGCTCAATCTTTACGTACTATGATAGAATCAAGAGAAACAACCAATACTTTTAACACACTTGCAACAACCATTGACAATAATCGATTGAAATCAAATACCCATGTAAACCTCAACAATCATAAAACAGTTAAACTGCAATTCTCATAACTTTATCAAAAAATGGAACCAATAGGAACATGAAAAAAAATATATATAATAAAAAAATATATAAAAAAAATATATCATTATTACCTAAATATCAATTATCCACCCTTATCACAGCCCCCTTATCACCGCCTTTCAAGTCATAGCCTTTCACAATATTTATGACTCGGCAAATTATAAAACGAACAATTTTCACTTTAAAATAATAGTAAAAGCAAAGTATGAAATAATGAAAATAAAACAATGAGTGTTCCAGCCTTTATTTTATAAATAGTAAAACATGTATATTCTCCCTTATCATTGTCTTGTTGCGGCATGCAATCCGATCTCACCTATTCACAATATCACAATCAATTATCCACCCTTATCACAGCCCCCTTGTCACAGCCCCCTTATCACACCAAGTTTTATTTCAACAAATTTCAAATAGAAAACAGTATAGCTCGTAAGTTTCAACCAATATCAGTTCACAATAAAACCAACCAGAATATATGTACAATACCGTAATGATGCCAACCCAGCTCAATCTTTACGTACTATGATAGATCAAGAGAAACAACCAATACTTTTAACACACTTGCAACAACCATTGACAATAATCGATTGAAATCAAATACCCACGTAAACCTTAACAATCATAAAACAGTTAAACTGCAATTCTCATAACTTTATCAAAAAATGGAACCAATAGGAACATAAAAAAAATAAATATATATATATATAATAAAAAAAATATATAAAAAAAAATATATCATTATTAACTAAATATATCGCAGGCCATTCACTGCTCAATTATCGCTTTTCCTTTAGAATCTTGCTCGAATCTAATCATAATTAACTCAATATCATTAATCAAGGCTAAAGGAACTAACTTTATTGAAAATTACAATTTTTCCTAAGTTTTCTCAAAAAAGTGAAAACCCGACCCCGGGCTCGCTTGGTCTAAACTCGGGGTTCGGACCAAATTACGTTTACCCATTCACCCAGTAACCCAAATATATAATTAATTTTGAAATCCGACCTCAATTCGAGGTAAAGATTTGATTTTTATAAGATTCCCTAATTCTACCCAAACCCTCAATTTTTACCATGAAAATTCTTAGTTTTTGATTTAAAACTGATGAAAAACAATGAGTAATTGAAAGAACAAAGTTTAGAATTGATTACCCATGACTTGGGATGATAATTGTTGAAGAAAATTATTCTTAGGGCTGTAAACTTTGAAAATAAGGTGAAGAAGAAGGTCTGCCCGTTTTTAATATATTTTCTAGCAGCTATTCTGCCTCATTTCTCATGCCAAACGATCCCGAAACTCGATTTTTATGTATCCAATGGATTCCTTGTGAAGTTCTAGTCAAGTTGGGCTTTTGAATCACTCAATTTGACCTTATAATGAAGGTGATATGTAGGTTTTAATATTTGCAAATAGTGCAGATTTTTAATACGCCGTCAGGGGCAATTTCATAATTAACCTGAAAAATCTGGCAACCTTAGTAAAATGACCATAAAATCCTCATACGATGTCCAAATTCGATGATTTTTTTTTGCTACGGGTTCGTAATTACGATACGGAGCTAATAATTGATTCAAAACAGAAATCAGAGCTTATTTGTTTAATATGATATCATTTATGCTTGAAGAAACGACGTCGAAACATAAGAAACAACAAGCCCAACACAACCCAAACCTATTTAAAACTCACCTGAGCCCTCGGGGCTCTAAACCAAACATGCACGAAAGTGTAAATCATCATACGGGCTTGTTCATGCGATCAAATCATGAAACTAACATGTAAAGCTATGAATTTAACCTCAAAACTCATCATTTTTCTCAAGAACACTTAAGTTTCAATATTTCTAAACCGGGCGTCCGAATCACATCAAATAAACTGCGGACACTTAAGTCCGGGCACACGCCCAAGTCCCATATTTTACTGCGGACTTCCCGGGATCGTCGAAACACAATCTGAGTCCGTTTACTTAAAATGTTGACTCAAGTCAACTAAAACCAAAATTTTAAATTTAAAAATTATTATTTCTTATATTTTAACATAAAAGCTTTCTGGTTTCATGCCCGGACATCGCACGCAAATCGAGATAGTTAAAATTAATCTTTTTATGGCTAATAATCCTAGAACGGAGTCTAAATTCATAAAATGACCCCTTAGGTCATCACAATCTACACCTCTAAAACAAACGTTCGTCCTCGAACGGACATAGAAGATTACCTGAATTTGCAAAAGTGTGGATATTTACTCTGCATGTACGACTCAGACTCCCAAGTAGCTGCCTCAACGGGCTAGCCTTTCCACTACACTCGAACTGAAGGATAACTCTCAGACCTCAACTAACGAACATGCCGGTCTAAAATAGCTACCGGCTCCTCCTCATAAGTCAAATATTTGTCCAATTTGACAGAACTGAACTCTAACATGTGGGACGTGTCACCATGAAGGCGAACAATCTCTCGAATATATAACTCAGCCTACCGCTCTGAAGTATAAGTACTCGCCACAGGAATGAAGTGTGCTGATTTAGTCAGCTTATCCACAATAACCCAAACTGCGTCAAATTTCCTCTGAGTCCGTGGGAGACCAACAACGAAGTCCATAGTGATACGCTCTCACTTTCACTCAGGAATCTCTATCTGCTGTAGCAAACCACTAGGTCTCTGATGTTCATACTTTACCTGCTGACAATTTAAGCAATGAGCCACATACACCATAATGTCCTTTTTCATCCTTCTCCACCAATAATGCTGCCTCAAATCTTGGTACATTTTAGCTGCCCCTGGGTGAATGGAATACTTAGAATTGTGAGCCTCCTAAAGGATCAACTCACGAAGTCCATCAACATTTGGCACACATAACCAGCCTTGTATCCTCAAAACACCATCATCTCCAACTATAACGTACTTGGCATCACCGTGCCGAACTGTGTCCCTAAGAACAACCAAATGTGGGTCACCATCCTGCTTCTTCCGGATATGCTCGATTAGAGAATACCGAGTGAATGTACGAGCTAGAACACTGCTGGGGAAAATATCCAACCTCACGAACTGATTAGCCAACGTCTGAATGTTTGAAGCTAACGGCCTCTCACCAATTGGAATATAAACAAGGTTGCCCATACTCACCGCCTCTATTTCTTAATAGTTGTTCATAGCTAATTACAGAATTATCAACAACTTCACGTTAACAATAATCCCCTTTCAACCTTCACAACACTGATGACGAGGTGAGATTAATGAAGACTTCATAATTATATACCCGACTTAAAGTGTCTCATTTAATGCCACATATGCGGCACATATCTCGCAGGTCAAAGCTCAATAATTCTGACACGGATTTGGCAAATTATACACATTTAATTAATTAGTTTATTTCTTTATTTATTTATTTAATTATTATTAGTATTACTTTTATTATCATTATTTATTCATTTATTATTATGATCATTATTATTTTATACATAAATTGTTGAATAAGCCTAATAGACATGACTCCCTACCAGTACTATAGTAAAGTTCTAATTCACAAGGGAGACTTTAAACACAAGAATTTCTATCACAAGGACCTCGTCCCTATATAACTTTCACCGCGGCTCGTAGCCCGATTTAAACATACCAAATCATATCAAAATGAGAGGATCTCGCCCTCAGTACTGAATCACAAGTAATATGCACACCGCCAATCACATTCCATTTTCTTCTTTCAAATATTTTCCGTTAAACAAAATTACAACACGTAGTGATAGACATAGCTATCTTCATAGAATTTCTCAATACTAGTGTTCACACAAGTAGATTTTTGAGTTACAAAGCTCACCCGAGAGTAGAGCATATTAGAAGAATTTTATTAGTTACGCATAACCGTATTAAGTTCAGAAAATCATCATCTTATAATAACTAGAGATTGTTCTTGTAATGACACCATTTAATGTAACTACCTCAGCCCTACCATAGAAAATATACCAACAGGCTGGATCTCTACCTCTAGGAGTCTGACCTCCCCCTTCAACATGTAAGTTGAGTTGTAACTGCAATGGGGCACGTAACCTGAGTGCTCTGATGAAATATGACTCTCCCAAGTCTAGGACAACTTCTATCACTAGCCGAAATGAAGTATCAACCTGTCCTGAGTCGTCCAAAATTTTACAATCATATGTGAGTCCTTTAATGAGTCTGGGGACTCGGTCTCTGCCTAGATGAATTGAAGTAGGAGTATGATGGGCTAACTTATCGAACCTGATGGCATATTCTGACACCGTCATATGACCTGACACAACCGTTCAAACCTTATGCTCCACGTATTATGGAGAGTTCGAGAAACAGCTCTTTCAAAAGCATTTATGAGAACTGAGTCAAGTAATTAAGGTTGCATTGGTTGATCATCCTCTTCGTAGGCTTGCCACAAACACCGACGACCAATTTCTTCTTTTACCATGCCGACTCAACATTGCTGAGATATCCCCTTTATTCATATACATTTCATTATTATTTTGGGGTAACTCTCATCTCTATTTACACACAATGATCACAAAAGTAGAGCTCTATACCGATAGATCTTGGCATGAAACATGTAGTCTAGAAGCTTGCTAATCATTGTACTCCTTCTGGAGCACCCCAAAATCCGCAACCGTGACTTCCGCGCTGAGTAGACCTTCTGTAGATTTAAAGTTGTTTGAATAACTCTTTTGGTACTGAGGTATAGGGTTATTAAGGAGGCGGACATACTGCAAGTCCCAACTTTATCTCTTGCAAAATCTCAGGCCTTATACATTCCAGGCCAAAATCGATATAACACATGACTCCCGCAATTTATCCCTTGACAGTGGACTTCCCCACTTGGCACGAAGTTGTAGGTCACAATGCCTGATAATTCACAATGTTAAACTTCACAGCTCATATAAATCAACCATGTTGCTTTCAACTATTCCCTTGTTATGCAATACTGAAGTAGCTATAAATCCTTCTGGGATATGGGCTAGTCCGACATGTACCGACTGAGCTAGAACCTCCGCGTCTAGATCCATTTGAGACTGTACAATAGGTGCTGATGTTCGAGCTTTAGACTGAGCTCCGCTTCTGTCTCTTCCCCTAATCATAGCTGTCATTGGGCTTCATCTCTTGTCCGGTTGTAGACGCTTTGCGTGTTGTCGAGATTTGTGAGAGGACAGAGTAGGCAAGTTCAATCATCAATGGTAGAATAAATTCGCACGATGGAGTAGAACATAAGTGAAATTGTTCCTAACTTAATAGCCTCTGAGAGATAAGTACAGATATCTCCGTACCGATCCTTCAGACTCTACCAAGTTTGTTCGTGAATTGTGAGATCTAAGCAACCTAGTGCTCTGATACCAACTTGTCACGACCCAAATTCCCAACCTTAGGAATCGTGATGGCGCCTAACACCACACTTGCTAGGCAAGCCAATGTTAGAATTCGATTAACTAATTTTCTTTGATTATTTACTTAATCATAAATAAATAAATTAAAAGTAAACTTAATTTAAATGATTTCCAAATGAGATACTCCAAATATAAAAAAGAAGCAATTAAATAAGACGAAACACGAACTAAGTATATAAATAACTCTAAGACTACCCAGGGTCTAGTGTCACAATTCACGAACTACTAAAGAATACTACAACTAATGGACTGAAAGAAATAGTGTAACTGTTCTGAATATAATAAAATAGTTTTATAAAAATAGGAGAAGACTCTCGGGATCTAAAAACGCCGGAAGATATACCTCCTGTCTCTGAATAAATTAATAGTCGCTCTAAATATCTCTATTGCTGGTCGATACCTGGATCTGCACAAAAGAGTGCAAAGTGTAGTATCAGTACAACCGACCACATGTACTGAGTAAGTGCCGAGCCTAACCTCGATGAATTAGTGACGAGGCTACGACGGGGCATTAACAACATATAACCTGTGGCAATAATATATACAATAACGCAATAAAATAATTCTACACGAACAAGAAAAATATAACTGAGACAATAAATATAAAGCAAGAAGGAAATCTAAACAAATAATTAAGTACCGCAACAACAATGAAATAACTCAGCCGCCTTTTCCAGGCCTCAGCTATAACAAACTCTCAAATAATTTCCAAGTTTCCAAACTTTAACTTTAAATAAAAGTAGTGCCAAAATATTAAAAAAATAGTAATATAAAATAGTAGTTTTAAAATCTTTGTCTTTCTTTAAAAATCAATAAAATATAACTGTCCTCCCTTATTGCTCCTTGTTGCTGCGTGCAACCCGATCCCACCAGACATATCATATCAATTTATTCACCCGTATCACAATCAATTATCCACCCTTATCACAACCCCCTTATCATAGCCCCCTTATCACCGCCTTTCAAGTTAAAGCCTTTCACAATATTTATGTCTCGACAAATTGTAAACAGAACAAGTTTCACTTTAAAATAATAGTAAAAGCAAAGTATGAAATAATGAAAATAAAACAATGAGTGTTCCAGCCTTTATTTTATAAACAGTAAAACATGCATATTCTCCCTTATCATTATCTTATTGCAGCGTGTAACCCGATCCTACCTATTCACAATACCACAATCGATTATCAACCCTTATCACAACCCCCTTGTCATACCCTCTTATCACACCAAATTTTGTTTCAACAAATTTCAAATAGAAAATAGTATAACTCGTAAGTTTCAACCAATATCAGTTCACAATAAAACCAACCAGAATATATGTAAAACACCGTGACACTGCCAACCCAGCTCAATCTTTATGTATTATGATAGAATCAAGAGAAACAACTAACACTTTTAACACACTTGCAACAACCATTGACAATAATCGATCGAAATCAAATAGCCACGTAAACCTCAACAATCATAAAACAGTTAAACTGCAGTTCTCATAACTTCCTCAATATTATCAACCAATACTCTTTCGAAAATAACCATAGTAATATTTAACAACAAAAAAATAACAAAGTCAACTAGTCATAGAAACAATAATGAACATAGAGCAATTAAGACAAGCATCAATTAAGTTAGGAACGAGAAAATGATCATATTTATCAAGCAAATTGAGTGGTGCATAGATACTCGTCACATCACCTATACACCACACCCATGCATTTCACATAGAAAACAAGTGGGGATTCCTATTCCCTCAAGTCAAAGTTAGACCAAACACTTACCTCAATTTCACAGGCCACTCACTGCTCAATTATGACTTTTCCTTTATAATCTTGCTCTAACTTGCTCGAGTCTAATCATAATTAACTCAATATCATTAATCAAGGCTAAAAGAACTAACTTTATTAAAAATTACAATTTTTCCTAAGTTTTCTCAAAGACCCCGGGCCCGCTTGGTCTAAACTCGGGGTTCGGACAAATTATGTTTACCCATTCACCCAATAACCCAAATATACAGTTAGTTTCAAAATCCGACCTCAATTCGCGGTAAAGATTCGATTTTTACAAGGTTCCCTAATTCTACCCCTTGGCATTGTTTAAGTTACTTTTTTTTTTGGTGAAGAGGCACTCCGTTCTTGAAATACTATGTCTCTTCAGAGGTTGCAAGTGCTTTGAAGCAATTATTTACACATTTAATTTGATCATTAGAATCTTCTTAGATTAATACTGCTCATTAACTAAGATGAAGGGGAAAAGGGAGATTAATATAATGTTTCATTCCTTGCATTTGTCTACACAATCTTGAGCAAAGTCAAGTCATTCCGGACATAGTAGTTATTAATTAAAAAAAAATCAAATAAAACTAAATTCAAACCAAACCACGAATAATTCTACTCGCGCATAATGGATAGAGAGAACGAATGATTATTAATTTATTTTATTTTGAGAGTAAGCCAGTCCGTTTTGATGCACTTATTGTTAGGCAAAATACTTTGTTATAACACACTATGACAAATTCTAATGTACAATATAGTCGGAAAATGATACCATCTTCTGCAAATTCAATTATGCTGACATGCCACTAGGTCCCTTCTTTTGTTTTCTTTCATTTCTTTTTTGAGTTTGATGACAGTTGCCATTTAGTAGTAACTAGTAAGTGAGAAAAGTGATGTTGTTGACGGTGAAATAGGAAGGGACTTGATTGGGACATTTCTAAAATTATAAAGGCTTGATCGTAACCAAAAATTGGATAAGAACTCACTTGAAAACTTTTGGATGATTTAAGAATCTTTGGCATCTAATTCATTTAAGGTAGCAGCAGACAATTTAATAGTATAATTATATTTTTTTAAGAAGAAGTTAGCTTGAAATCTGAAAATCACAAGTTTGAAGTGCTTCATAATTTCAGCTCTTTTTACTTTAGCAACAATCAACGTGTTTCATTTAGGCATTATTCACTTTTGAAAGTCTCAACAAGAATTATTCATTTCAACTTCGTAACTATTGTTTTTGGCACCATCACCAACAATGACAACCTCCAATCTCGCGATGTACTGAAAATTTTCAGAGATTACCCTATAGTTTCTTGTGCTTTCTTTATGTAAAAAACCTTGAGTTAAATTTGAAGAAATATGTACTTATAGTCTATTTTTGTGTAGGAATGAGTTGATGCATAGTGAGATGTGAAAGAAGCACAAAATGGTATATGAAATACTCAAAACTTTTGTCAATGGCAAGTATCTTATCGTAAAAGTGCAAGATTTAACTCGTTAGTATGTTATCTTCTTCTTTCCTTAGTTGAAGTCTCCCGTAATTTTTAAAATTAATAAAAAATATGAGTATATATCATAAAAGTGTAAAAAAATCCAACCAAAAAATTAAAAAAAATTAAAACCAACAAAATGATGGAAACACAACACTTAAGCGGGCGGGGTAGGTGGATTCAAGTGCGAATGCAAAGCAGGTGAATGCAGGTGCAAATACTATGCGGGCTGGGGCGAGTTAATACAAAACTCGCCCCGCACCCGCACCGTCCCATGCCGCTTGCCATTCCAATCAAAAGCCTAAGTGATCAAACACTAAAAAATCAAGCCCAAGCCCAAAGATCCATGGCGTGTGACCTTAATAGAATTCCGAAGAAAGTCGCTTTTACTGCATAATCATTATTGTGAGAATGCACGAGAGAAAAATTCTATTTTTGATGTTCTATTTAATTATAGTACATTGAGCCTTATTTATATAATATATATCATACTCCTATTCTATGGGGGACCAGGACTAATTCATATTATTTATATTACTATTTAACACTCCCCCTCAACCCAATGCATATAAATCATATATACTGATCTTGTTACATATGTAACTAATACGAGGACCAGTAAGAGACTTGGTGAAAATGACATCACAAATTTTGTAGCTATATCTCCTGAGAGTATCTTTTCTCTAACAAAGTGACAGTCAATCTCAATGTGTTTAGTTCTCTCATGGAATACCGGATTTGATGCAATATGAAAGACAACTTGATTATCACACACAAGTTCTATCTTGATGATCTCACCAAATTTCAACTCATTAAGCAAATATTTGATCCAAACTAGCTCACATGTTGCAACAACCATTCTGTTTCTTGATCTTCCAAGATACCAAATTACCTCCTACTAAAACACAATATCAAGACGTAGAAACATCTATCAGAAGGTGATCCTGCCCAGTCAGCATCTGAGTATCCAACAATTTGCTCATGGCCTCGATCTTCAAACAATAATCCTTTGCCTGGAGCTGATTTTATATATCGAAGAATGCGGATAACTGTATCCCTGTGATAGGGAGAATCCAGGAACTAACTTAATTACCACACTCACAGGAAATCAAATGTCAGGTCTAGTCACTGTGAGTTAATTTAATTTACTAACTAGCCGCCTATATCTTGCAGGATTGCTAAGCGGCTCTCCTTGTCCTAGTAGAAGTTTAGAATTTGGATTCATAGTAGTGTCAACAGGTCTACATCGTGTCATTCCTGTCTCCGCAAGAATGTCTAAGGCATACTTATGTTGTGAGATTACAATACCTAATCTAAACAGAGCGACCTCAATAACTAGAAAATACTTTAATCTAGTCAGATCCTTAGTCTGAAAGTGTTGAAAGAGATGTTGTTTCAACTTAGTAATACCATCCTAATCATCATTGTCGATAATAGCAATATCATCACCATAAACCACCAGATAAATACTGAGATTTGAAGCAGAATGTTGATAAAACACAAAGTGGTCAGCTTCACTATGAGTCATGCGAAACTCGTGAATAACTGTGCTGAACTTACCAAACCAGGCTCGAGGAGACTGCCTTAGACCATAGAGGGATCGGCACAACCGACATACAAGGCAACTAGGCTCCCCTGAGCAACAAAATCAGGTGGTTGCTCCATATAAATCTCATACTCAGAGTCACCATGAAGAAAATCATTCTTAATGTCCAACTGATAGAGAGGCCATGGCGAACAACATCAATTGATAGAAAAAGGTGGACTGATACTATTTTAGCCACGGGAGAGTAAGTATCACTGTAATTGAGCCTAAATATCTGAGTATACCCTTTGACAATAAGATGAGCCTTAAGTCGATCAACCTCGCCATCTGGACCAACTTTGACTGCATACACCCAATGACAACCAACAGTCGATTTACCCGTAGGAAGAGGAACAAGCTCCCAAGTACCACTCGTATGTAAAGCAGAAAACTCGTCAATCATAGCTTGTCTCCACCCTAGATGAGACTGTGCTTCACCTGTAGACTTAGAGATGAAAACAGAGGACAAAGATGATACAAATGCACAATGGGGTTATGACAAACGATGGTAACTTAAATCGATGTAATGGGAATTAGGATTAATAAAGGATTGTATACCCTTCCATAGTGCAATCGATTGACTTAGAAGAGACAAGTCCGCAGTATTACCAGGGTCAGGTGCAAGACATAAATCAGTTGGGCCTGATACTGGGTGCAGACGACGACGATAAGTCAAGAGTTGTGGAGCTGTAGAAGGTTGAACTGGACTAGGTGGCGGAACTGGAGCTATAGGTGGTGGAACTGGAACTGGAACTGGAGCTTTAGGTGGTGAAGTTAAAGTTATAGAGGAAGATGAATGGGAGATAGTGACTAATCTCCAAAAGATGGAACTGATAGCACCTCAGAAATGTCTAAGTGATTACTTGGACCTGTGAAATATGATTGGGTTTCAAGGAAGGTAACATCAACATACATAAGGTACCTCTAGAGGTCAGGAGAATAACATCGATATCCCTTTTGTATTCTCGAGTAACCCAGAAATACTCACTTAAGATCACGATGAGCTAATTTATCTTTTCCTAGATTAAGGTTATGAATAAAACACGTGCTCCCAAAGACACAGCGCAGAAGAGAGAACAAAGGTAAGTGGGGAAACAGGATAGAGAATGGAACTTGATTCTGGATAGTTGAAGATGGCATACGATTAATAAGATAGCAAGATGTAAGAATTGCATCCCCCCCTCCCCAAAATGCAATGGAATATGAGATTGTATGAGTAGGGTATGAGCAGTTTCAATAAGATTTCTATTCTTTTTTTTCCAGCTACCTCATTTTGTTGGGATGTGTACGGACAAGATGTTTGATGAATAATCTCATGAAAGTTCATAAACTGACGAAATGGGGAAGAAAAATACTCTAGGGCATTATCACTATGAATGTACTGATAGAAATCCCAAATTGATTTTGATTTTCAGCGTGGAAGGTCTAAAAATAGAAAACAACTCAGATCGATTTTTCATCAAAAATATCCAAGTGCACCTGGAATAATCATCAATAAAACTGGCAAAGTAGCAGAATCCCAAGGTAGAACTGACCCGACTAGGACTCCAAACATCTGAATGGGCTAAAGTAAAAGGTGACTCTGCTCGATTATCAAGATGCCGAGGAAAATGGGAGTGGGTATGCATACCGAGTTGACATGACTCACACTCGAGAGTGGATAAGTGAGATAAACCAGGTACCATTTTCTGAAGTTTTGATAAACTGGGATGTCCCAATCGTTTATGTAATAAATCTGGTGAATCAGTAACATGACAAGTTATTGAAGGAAGACAAGATGTCAGTCCATGTGATTTTGCAAGGATAAAGTAATAAAGTCCATCTGATTCACGCTCGGTACCTATGATCCGCCCTAAACTGCATTCCTGTATAAAAATAAGGTCATCAAGAAATAAAATAGAGCATTTAAGTGATTTATATAAGCGACTAACGGCTATGAGATTAAAATGACTACCGAGAACATAAAGAACTGAATCTAAAGGTAAGGAAGGAAGTTGACTTGCTTGACCTATTCTGGTTGCCATGATTTGAGACCAGTTGGCCATTGTGACTGTTGGAAGAGATTGAGAATATAAAATAGTAGTGAAACAAGATTTGTTACCAGAAATGTGATCAGGTGCACTTGAATCAGTGACCCAAGACTCGGAGGATGAAGTTTGGGAGACCTAAGTCACATTATTACCTATTTGAACAACAAAAGCTATCTCTGAAGATATATGTTTAGAGATTTTTACTGAAGGAACTCAATATAATCCGGTAGAGAAACCATCTAACTATTTATATTATGGATCCCATTTTTCTACAACTAATTTCTCAAATTCTTGATTAAAACTTGTATCATTAACCTTGGAATGCCAAATCAAAACACCTTTTTTTGTTGAGAAAACACTGTTCACTCGCCAGAAAATAAAAAAGGTTGTCGGAATTTGATGAAACTTGAATGAAAAGACTCGGAATAACCTGCTGAGTAATCTGTCCAAAAGAAGCTTTGTCTAAAAATCACTGTAGCCGCCGAAAGTCAGTGTAATTACCGAAAAGTTCTCAAAGTCTTCGGAATAAAAAGAAAAAGGTATGGGTAGACTTGGAATTACTAGGTGATCAGATTGTTCAACAGAAACGTTTTCAAAATCTGGTCAGATCTTATCGAAAAATTTCTCCCTTTTCCTGGGCATGAGGGCGCGTGGCAAGGTGTTTTCTGGTAGGGTTGACTGAGGTTTGATCGCCTGATCCTGAGGAGTCTTGTGGTGGTGTTGGTTTTTTGCACAACACCAACGAAAAGTTTGTTAGAGACGGCCTCTTAAATTGCGGGGAAATTAAACTGCGACGAGATCTTTCTTCCCGAAAGTCGCTAGAATGATGCATAGCGATAAGTTTCTCACTAATGCTCTGATACCATATGAGAATGCACGGGAGAAAGATCTATTTTTTATATTCTATTAAATTATAATACAATAAGCCCTATTTATACAATACATATTATACTTCTATTCTATGTGGGACTAGAACTAATTCATATTATTCACATTATTATCTAACAATTACCTTTAGCAACCAACAAATAGCACTTAGCTACTTATTCCAACCACAAGCACAACCAAAAGCCATCTCACTACCAATAACGCCGACCACCACCACTGTCAGTTATCACTACCACTAATTAACTTTTAGCGTGTACTGTTGGACTTTAAAGCCATTGGGCTTTAAAGACAAGGAGTGTGAATTGGAAAATGGTGGGAAATAAAATGGAGGGAAATGAAAATTTGAATCAAGTGAGTTTTGTCATGAACTTTGTACCACATTGGTGAAAGACAACTATACTTGTGTGTATAAATATAGGATCACTTCTTAGAGCTCTTAAAAGGAGTTGAAGAGAATGAACCCTCGCGCCGTCGTCGTCGCTCGACTCGGCTTTGGCTTTCAATTTGGATTTGGATTTGTCAAATGATCGATCAATAAGATTATTTTGGACAAAAGTTATTTAATTAATTATTTAAGAATTAATTAAGTGCCAATCAGTTCATTAACGGAATTAATACATTCTAAAACGCTGATTTTCCCTTCTGAACAGACACCACACTGCCTATAAATTCCGAGGCATGGCTTCCTTTTCCCTTAATGAAAATCCAGAATTTCCTTCTGAAAAGTACTGCATTCTACTTCACAGACTCTCTTTCAAATTCGTAAGTGTGATTTTGCTCCGTTGTTTGAGTTCGTTGGTATCCTGCAGTTTGTATTGCCACTGTTGTAGGAAGGTTTATTCCATTTCATCCTAGGAGAACTTAATCCATTATCTTGGCAACTTGTGAGGGGGTTAAAATTCCTTAAGGACGCACAGGAAATTGTGGACTCAGAATATTTCTTATCGTTTACAGATTTTCTGTTTCTTCTAACAGTTTTCTAATTTTTGTTTTAACACAGTATCGACAACAAGATTAAGGAATTTTAATTTAACATTTCTGTGTGGAAATTTATATTGAACTGTTATCTATATTTTGTATATTGGTTTGGAGACTAAAGCCTTTGTGCTTTCTACTCCAATAACTATTCTGTCCGGTTTAAAGTATATCAAAACTTTACTGGAATAATAAATGTATGGGTTTGAAGTATATAAAAACTTCACCATTGTTATGTGTTGTATGTTTGGTTTGGTATTCAGTTTGAAGATATCAAAACTTCACTGATTTAACAAAGTTCTGTTTGTTTCCAACTCTACAGAAACATGACAAATGAAAACCAAACTAATGAAAATGCTGCTTGAACGGGTGCTTCATCGAGTGATGTTGCTTCGTCAAGACCAGCACATACAATGGCACCGACAGAAAAACCCGGGAAACTTTTCGGTACAGACTTCAAACGTTGGCAGATGAAGATGCTATTCTATCTAACTACACTAAGCTTGCAACGATTCATTAAGGAGGATGTTCCAGTCNACATTTTAAGTTGCTTGGAGGATGGCTTGTATAATGTCTATAGTGTCATGGAAACTTCAAAAGAGTTATGGAACGCTCTTGAGAAAAAGTACAAGACCGAGGATGCTGGACTTAAGAAGTTCGTTGTTACAAATTTTTTGGATTTTAAAATGATTGACACTAGGCCGGTCATCACTCAAGTCCAAGAATTACAAGTCATCGTGCAGGACCTCCTTGCTGAAGGTATGACT
>ML379051.1:0-18691 GCA_005239525.1 Nicotiana knightiana | reverse complement strand
GGTTAATATATATATATATATATATATATATATATATATATATATTTTAATTGATAGACACTATTGACACGTGCATTAATACTTAAGCTAGTACTACAAAAAGTTCAAAGTTAAAAGGCCAACGCTTCTTTTTTGTAAATTACAGGGGTATCATTACTTTTATCCCGCATCAGAAACTATTTATATCTGATAGTCGAAAAAGTATATAAAACTTAATAATTTTTGTATATAACATACAAAATATATATGTATACAAAAAATATATGAATTTTATATCTTATTTCGGCTATTATTTTTACCGCAGAATATAATGTTATTTTTCCTAAATTGTACGTATAAGGTAACCTCTACTGACCTGGCATGTCGTCCCGGTCCTACGTTGCCATGGCATAGTGATTCTGGGAATATTTTTGCTTTAGTTTGATATCGTATATCCTATAATATTTACTGCTCTTTATACTAATTGACAGGTGAATTTGCCCAACTAGTGCTAATTATTAATTTTTCGTTTTAGTAAGTTGATTAGATAAAATAGTGCATTTGGAACAAGAGTTGGATCAAGGATACAGAGGCATATTCAGGATTTCAAAAGGATGAGTGCACTATTGTGAAGATGTGGATTTAAAAATTATATTTGACGAATATAACTTTAGTATCTATCATGTTTCACTACACTTTTGAAATTATAAGTTCAAAATTATATTCTTTTTAAAATTTTAGTAATTTTCACGTATATATTTATACTCTGTGCTGAAAATAAGATTGTCCAGAATGGAATTTGAACCACCAAATTCACTCGTAGAGGTGCACCCAATGATTATTACATTATATGAGCCTTTGAGCATGAGTTCACACACATATAATTAAATAATTTAAAAAAAATATAATAATATTATTATACATGATTCAGGAAGAAATAGTTACCCTAAGACTTAAATACGCTCCGCTAAGGAGAGACGCGTTAGAGGTAGAGGTATTGGCGGCTTGGTGCTTTTGCACGAAAATACACGGGTCATATGAAGCATGTGCACTTGTGCAGTACCTAGGCAGACATATTCGTACTAAAGCACAAACTACCTCAAATTGAGCAAAAAATTGTCAAGGTACTTTTGGCTCACGACCCATATACCAACAACAATAATAAATCAAATAGTTTTTTACAAGTATGATTTGGGGAGGGTAAGATATACATGATCTTATTTTTATCCCCGGAAGGACAGAGAGGCTATTTCTGATAGACACTCGATTAAAGAACAACTGAAAAAGAAAAGGTATTGCAACAAGTAGGAATAACAACAAAATAAAATAAGATCGAATCCAAGAATACAGTTAAACTCTAGGTAATAAAAGCAATCTATGAATAAAAAGATATCCTACTAACACTAATGCCAACGAACTGCATAAGACAAAGAGGAATGCTTGACTTCCTACGAACCTTCTATCCTAATCTTTGACCTTCACACCCTTCTATCTAGGGCTATATATACCCTCAGTCAGCTTCAGCTGCGCCATATCCCGCCTAATAACCTCTCCCCAAGACTTCTTAGGCTTACCTCTACCCCTCCCGCTACCCACCGAGGCTAGCCTCTCGCACCTTCTAACTGGGACTTCTATACTTCTCCTCTTAACATGCCCGAACCATCTTTTTCCGAATAACTTCATTCCTAATCTTATCCAACCGGATATGCCCACACATCCACATTAACATCCTCATCTCAGCTACTTTTAGCTTCTGGGTATGAGAGTTCTTAACAAGCCAACACTCTGCTCCATACAGCATAGTCAGTCTAACTACAACCTTGTAGAACTTACCTTTAAGTCTCAGCGGCACATTCTTATCACACAAGACAGCGAAAGCGAGCCTTCACTTCATCCATCCTGCTCCGATACGATGCGTGACTTCTTCATCAATCTCCCTGTTACCTTGTATTATAGATCCAAGATACTTTAAACTTATCTTTCTTGGGGATGACTAGCGTATCAAGCCTCACCTCCATATCCTATTCCTGCATATCGTTGCTGAACTTTCCCTCCAAGTGTTCCGTCTTGGTCCTGCTCAACTTGAAAACCTTAGACTCCAGGGTCAGCCTCCAAACCTCCAGTCTCTCATGAACACCACCTCGTGTCTTGTCGATTAAGACTATGTCATCATCAAATAACATACACCATGGCACCTCACCTTGAATGTGTCTCGTCAAAGCGCCCATTGCCAAGAAAAATATAAATGGACTAAGATCTGATCCCTGATGCAACCCTATCACGATCGAAAAGTTTTCCGAGTCTCTGATAGTAGCCTATATTATGCAATGTAGACGCTATTTATACTCTAAATTAACCATACTTTATTGATGTTTAAATTGATAAAAATAACAAAATGCTCTAATTGAGATTTTTATGTTGTGCAGGAACTCCGAGCTAGGAGGAAGATGAAGAGCGTTTTGGAGTCAATTTTGTACATTCAAGGCCAATCAATGATAGCTCGGATGAAAAAGAGCAAGAAAGGCAAAGAAAACAGTGAAAGCCAGGTCCGCGATGGAACGCGACGCAAAACAGAAAACTAGTGAACGATCGCGGTCGAGTTCGCAGTTGAGACCGCGGTCGAGGATTTAACAGCGGAATATTTCAGGGGCTAAAGTGTAAATTTCTAGGAAATTAACCTAAACCTATAAGAGCCCAAAACTCGCCCAAAAATAAGTAAAAGCTTGTTTTAGACTCGATTGGAGGCAAGAACAAGTGGGAGGAGATCGAGCTATCTTTAGAGTTTTTCTTTCTTCTTTTTACCATTAATTGTGAATCATGAACCATATTATTGCTTTATTTTATTTTAGTACGAGTAGCTAAACATTCAGTCTAGGGTTGATGGAACCAATTGTTGGATGAAGTTTTTAACTCTATTCTGATACAATCGAGATGTGTTTGTTCTATGATTGTTCAACTACTTTCTATTGTGATTAATTAAATGGTCCCATGATTAATCGTGTCTAAGTGCCTTTTGTTGCTTGAGAAAGAATACTTGGTTAGATTGTTGTTGAACAACACCACTTTTGGGTAATTAAAGAGATTAATTACTTGAATTTAAAAGTGGATTTAGAAATAACGAAGCTTTGGTGGGATAACTCTGAGTTGCATAAAGTGTTAGCTAGAGTAGTTCGAAAGAATGCTTCTAGTAAATTACCGTAATTGATTGAGAGATGATTACGGTAGCCCATAACTCATAATCCTCATAGAATATTACAGCGAGATTATAACTAAAGAGTTAAGAATTAATCCAGTAATTGGAGAAATCAACCTAGATCTTTATACCCTTGAATTCATATTTATTCTTGATTATTGTTAGTTTTATTATCATTTTACTTTAGCTAAATAAATCCATAGGTTATTTATAAAATTATTGCATCCGAAAATTGTCTGAGCTTGTTATTAACATTATTAAGAGTTGTAGGAAATAGGTTAGTTCCCTGTGGATTCGACTCCGAACTTAAACCGAATTATATTTGCAGCGACCACTTTGTCCTTTTTATAAGGTATAGTTGGGCGTGATCAAATTTTGGCGACGTTTCCGGGGAACTAACGATGTAAATTATTACAACTTAGAAGAATTGCTAGGATTTTTAGTTTAGATCAATTTTCTACGGTGTTATAAACTTTTCCATTTAAATTCTCACGTTGGAACTCTCCTCTGACTCAGGTGTATGCCTAGAAGCTCTTCGCGGACTGGTGAACTTTTTGAAGGACTCTCAGATCCCGAGAAAACATTTAGGGCATTAAACCGTGCCAACAAGAAGAACAAACAACCACAACAAAAACACCAACTTGAAATTGAAATGGACAACATGGATGACGTCGATGCAAACAATGGGAACAACCGGGTTGATTCGGATGATGGAGTGGTGGCACTTCTTGTGCCAGAAGCTTCTCTTTATGATTGGGCACAGCCAACTGCTGACAACCTGGCCACCGCCATTGCTATGCCCCAGATACAAGCAGAGATATTCCAGATCACCAACAACATGCTGCATCTACTGCATAATAAGGGACTGTTCTCCGGGTCACACATTAAAGGCCCACAACAACACTTGAAAAATTTCTTGTCAATTTGTGTGACCCAAAGAAAGATGAATGTGACCCCGGAAGCCATCAAGCTGCTACTGTTTCCGTTCTCAATTACTGGAGAGGCTCAGACTTGGCTGTATTCGCTCCCAATAAATTCCATTGCCACTTGGGAGGAATTAGTCAAGCAGTTCCTAAACAAGTTCTATCCTCCCAACAAGACTGCAAGGTAGATTGATGAGATATTGCAGTACAAGCAGAAACCGACTTGAACCTTGCAGGAAACATGGGAAAGGTTCAAAGGGATGCTAGTGAAGTGTCCACACCATGGAATTCCAGACCAGATGCTTGGCCAGAGATTCTACATGGGTTTGGCAGACAATTTGAAAGCTAATGTAGATGCTTCAACTGGGGGTGCATTCTGGAGCAAGACATTCATAGAGTGCAAGATTCTTCTCGATAAGATGGCTCAGAATTCAGGCTGGATGACGAGAGGTGCGACCCTAACACCAATAGTTCATTCTGTCTCTCTTGACCCAAACAATTCACATGCAGAGAACATAGCCACACTCATGACTCAGATGAGTATACTGATAAAGAAGATTGACAAGATAGGTACAAAGCAAGTGCATATTGTTGATACAACAAATGGAGGATTGTGTATCCCTTGTATTAATCAGTCTTATGTGTGCTCATGGAGTGGAAAGAGTGATAACCAGGGCTTCAAAGAGGACATGAACTATGTTAATAATTTTGAGGGTCAGAGGCAAAGAGGACAACAATGGGGGCCAGCACCTAACCAGCAGTACATGCCCAACATCCCACAACCTGCATGTATACGAACACAAGGCCAAGTGGTGACATATCAAAGGCAACAAGGCTATCAACAGCAGAACCAACAACAGTTGGCATATCAGCCACCTCATCAGCAACAAGACAACAACATGGTAGAAATTAGGGGCATGCTGCAACAACTCATGGGAACAAATGGTAAGATGCAGGAAAAGTTGGCAGCACATGACTCAGCAATTAAAGGTATTGAAACTCAACTGGGACAACTGTCCATGGCCTTAAACAACCGCCCCCAAGGAACATTATCGACATACACAAATATTAACCGAAAGAAGCAAAACCCAAATCAGCCAATGGTAGTAAGTCTCCGCAATAAGAGAGATTTAGACAGAGAAGCAAGAAGTTGCTCAATCCAGAAGAGAGACTACGCTAGCCACTCCAGTTCCATTAGAAGAACATGAATCAACAGAACTCACTGAAGTGATAGTTGAACAGGCACAGGTTGACAAGGGTAAGACAAAAGAGCGTGAACAAGTCTTAGAACAGGTGGTACCTATTGTGCCACAAGATTCCAACAAAAAACAACCAGCAAGCAATGGACAAAGAGTGACTCCTGCACCATTCCCTCCAAGATTGACAAAACACAAAATAAGATAATCAATACAGGAAATTCATGGAGATGCTTCGCCAGATTCAATTGAATATTCCCCTAATGGATGCTTTGGGGGAAATGCCAGGATATGCAAAGATGATGAAGGACCCGATGTCGCGGAAATTTGACCTTCATGACCTGCCCACTGTAACTCTAACATAGACCTGCAGCACGGTGGTGACAAGACCTATGGCCCAAAAGATGTTTGATCCAGGTAGCTTCACTATTCCGTGTACTATTGGGAGTTATTCTTTTGCAAAAGCATTGTGTGACTTGGGAGCCAACCTAAACTTGATGCCCTTGGAAATCTCTACAAAACTGGGCATTGGTAGAGCTAGGATGACCTCGATGCTGCTGCAACTGGCTGATCGCACGGTTAAAAGACCGACGAGAATTCTTGATGATGCGCTGGTGCAAGTGGAAAAATTTGTATTCCCTGCAGACTTTGTTATTCTGGACTACCAGGTAGATGAAGAGACACCCACCATTTTGGGAAGGCCATTCTTAGCCACTGGGAGAGCGTTGATTGATTGTGAGACTGGAGAACTAAAAATGAGGCTGAACAATGAAGAAGTAATATTCGATGTTCAACAATCCATGAGGAGACCCAGTGAATATGAAAACTGCTCGCTAGTGGAGGCTGTGGATGTGATACTGCAAGAAAAGTATGAGACCCTTAATGTCAAATATCCATTGGGAGCCTGCTTGACAAATCTAGAAGAAATGGATGGTGAAGGGTTGGCAGAGTGGGTCATAGCCCTCGAGGGTCAAGGATTCTGGAAAAGGGAACCTCAGTTCGAGCCACTACGTTTAGAAGAGAGAGTGACACCACCTGCAAATCCATCAATAGAGGAACAACCACAGCTGGACTTGAAACCGCTTCCAACCCACCTTAGGTATGCTTTCTTGGGCCCCAGTTCTACTTTTCCTGTTATTATATCATCTGGTTTGCTAGATGCACAGGTAGAACAATTATTGCAGGTATTGCAAGAATGCAAGACTGCCATCGGACCATGGCAGACATAAAGGGTATCAACCCAACCTTTTGCATGCATAAGATTCTTCTGAAAGAGGGGCACAAACCTTCCAGGGAACATCAACGACGACTGAACCCAAATATGAAGGAAGTAGTAAAGAAGGAAGTGATCAAGTGGTTGGATGCGGGCATCGTCTTCCCCATCTCTGATAGCAATTGGGTCAGTCATGTCCAGTGTGTGCCGAAAAAGGGAGAAATCACGGTCATTCAAAATGAAAAGAACGAGTTGATATCAACTCGTACAGTAACGGGGTGGAGGATTTGCATGGACTATCAAAAACTGAACACAACCACCCGGAAGGACCATTTCCCCTTGCCTTTGATTGACCTGATGTTTGACATGTTAGTTGGGCGATCCCACTTCTGTTTCTTGGACGGATACTCGGGGTATAACTAGATCTCAATAGCCTCGGAAGATAGAGAGAAAACGTCCTTCACTTGTCCGTATGACATCTTTTCCTTTCGGAGAATGCCCTTTGGACTTTGCAACGCACCGACCACATTTCAACGATGCATGTTAGCCATTTTTACTGACATGGTTGAGGATATTATGGAGGTGTTTATGGATGATTTCTCCTTAGTGCGGGAATTCATTCGAAGAAAGTCTTCACAACCTAAGAAGAGTGCTCAAAAGATGTGTAGAGACAAATCTGGTGCTGAATTGGGAGAAGTGTCGTTTTATGGTACAAGAAGGAATAGTGTTGGGGCATAGAGTGTCCAAAAAGGAAATTGAAGTGGACCATTCCAAAGTTGATGTGATCGAGAAGCTTCCAGCTGTCACACCTCCTTTTTTCCACTACCCCTCGATAAATAAAAAAGGGGGTAATAAGGGAGTTTTTTCAATTAAAGTGACATAAATCGATTTTGGGATTTATTATTATTCCAGAGTCGCCACCCGGATTTTTGATGATGTTCCGGGACACCGTTTATTGAAATCCCAAACTGAGGAAATTTAGACTCTGTTTAAAAATTTCTACGAACCAAAAATCCGGGTAAGGAATTCTGTTAACCCGGGAGAAGGTGTTAGGCACTCCCGAATTCCGTGGTTCTAGCACGGTCGCTTAATATTTGGCCTAATTATATAATTATTTACATGTTTCAAACCTATTGTGCATTTAGCCTTTTTAAATTTTAACCGCTTTTAATATTATGAATTTATCTTGAAACAAGTCACGATGGCGTGCACTTGTTTTGTTTTGGACACATTATAACTGCGCCACATGAAATGCACCCGCAATTATGACGTGTAATTTTTGAATAATTTGAAGTTGAAGACGGGGACATGAGTTGTCGCACCCGAGTGTAGATTACGTGGTCAATACTATGGTCATGACGGTTTTATAGGGCCTATTTGAGGAAATTAGAGTCAGGGGCATGAGTTGCCACTCCCGAGTGTAGTTTATTGTAAATTTTGAAATAATATTTGATTATTTACCAAATTTTCCAAACTAAAGGGAATGATTCTATTTAGAAGGTATGTGAAGATTGTCTAAAATTAAATCTACTAACCTAAAGGACAAGATTTTTGGGCTATGGCCATATTTTAGCCCCAAATTGTTTCAACTCTTTTTACCAACCCTAATTGTGACTAGTTCGTAGGATAGGTAGTTTAGACAATTTAGCCAAGAGTGACTAATCAAGGATACTAGCAGGAATAGCTACCCAACAACTTTAATGTAAAAAATCAAAATCAGATTTGGATAATTACTGTCATTTTTTACCACTAAACGATGCTGTTTTTAGGAAGTAGTCTTCATGTATAAAGAAAATCAACGTGTTTAACATAAGTTATACAAATGGAAGCGCTGAAATAAAGAAAGTATTCTCAAATTCCAATTAAGTATTAGTCATTGTATTCCATATTACATGGATATCTTAAAATAACAGAAAACAAGAAATAAATGTTTAAAACTACCGAAAAATATAATTTTTTAACTTCCTAGGTTGTCACGTTAATGAGAAGAAACGACAAACTTGAAGATTAGATTCATAATGTACAGTCCAATTTATTACAACACAAAAAATAAATGGTCTAATAAATGTACTGTTACATCACTTGTACTATAAATGAGACTAAATTAATCAATCGGAAGCTAATGGTTGCTTTTGTGCAGATTTGCAGTTGCTATTGAGTCTTGAACAACATTTAACCCTTATGCATCAACATAGAATGGATCTTCCCATTGAGGAGGGGTCAGGCCCAGCCCTTTTAATGCTATTTTTGAAACTGGATGATCCCTAACAAATATTTAAGCCCTTTTAGTTGGGATAAACCTGACCGTTGGGTCAGATTCATATTTTAGTGTTGTTTTATACTAGTAACATCTATTACAAGCCTAAGAAATACAGAGCTACTCCTAAATAAATAAGAATTTCAAATTACTACTCCAGCTAGACATCTTTTTGGTTAATCTCAATATCATTATCTGTGAATCCTCTAACCAAAGGATTTTTTAGGTATCATTCTGGAAGGAATCATGACCATGTAGAGGTCAATTCACTGTGACCTTGATACAGTTACTGCTGAACATAGTTCCTTATGCATGTGGGATGAATCTGACCATGGAAGGGGTCAGATTCAACTCCATGGCAGTCATCTTCCGTGACATTCAACTCATACAATGACTTTGATTCTTTAGGAATTTTTAGAGGATGAATCTGACCATTCAAAGGTTTTGATTCCTCACCCTAATGCCCCTTTTTTAGCCACATACTTTATACCCCTTTTAAAGGGTAAACTTCAGCCCACCATACCAATGTTTGTGCACTCATCATGGAGTGAGTTTGATTATTGAGGAACCAAACTCATCTACCCTAGTGCAAGTTACCCTAATATGCTAAAGAAATATAAAATTAACATTTAACTACCAAATTTGAATGTATTGACAAAAACATAATGAATAATCAAATTGATTCCGAAGAGTTGCATACATTCAAATAATAATAATCTTACTTCAGTTTTTATATCAAGAATGGAGGAGAAGAGGATTCAGATTCATACAACCTTAAAGTAAACATAACACGAGTCAACCATTTCAGCATAAAGTTCTGGATTCAATAAAATTTTGTCTAAAGTTCATTGTTACATACCTTTAAAGAGAAAGAAAATCCAGCAAGAAACTTGACCAAATAAAGGTCAAGTATGAACAATAAACTGCAAGAAGGAAGGGAGATCAGCAGCAACAAACAGAAAACCAAAGAAAACCCAGTAGCCCGACAGGAATTGACCCAGAATTCTTGGATATGAATGTTTAAGATTCCCAAAATCAGAATCTAAAGGAGAGAAACAGAAGCTGAAAACTAGACCATATCTTTATGAACTTAATTCCAAAAGATATCAGATATCTATTTGCTTTTCTACTAATATATGTTTTTGAAATTTTTCGTTTATGAATGGACAATACTCTGATTTTTCTGTGCTTTCAAAAATGCTTTCAGCAGCTCAGAGAGATTCTTTTTTTTTCCAGAGTGTCCAGAAAAAAAAGATCCTCCTCCTCCCTATCTGTCCCTTTTCCTGTGAAAAATGAGAAGGTCTATTTATAGGGAGCTCAAGGATGGGATATGCTTTTGGCATATACCTTATCCAAAAGGCTGAAAAAATAATACTAATAGTACATAGGGTAGCTGTCAACCCTATCTTTGGGACAGCTGCCCCTATTCTAGAACATTCTTACTTATTAAAAGACCCTTTTAACATTAAGAGCATGATTTTCCAAACTGAGTTACCTAATATATCCCTTGAAGTCCCAGAAATTACCATTTGGTAACCAGGGTTAAACTTGCTTGGGGTTGACTATTAACTCTAGTTAATTAAACCTAGTTAGATTCCTTAGTTAATTAGGTATCAACTCTGGTCTAAGTCAATCACTTTAGTCCTTAGGTTAGCTGATTTTTTGGTTTAATTAAATCTAAATGTGACTAGTTAACTTAACCAAATCATCCCCCCTAATTAACTCCCATCAGGCTCAGGTTAATCACTCAAATTAAAACTCAGGCTTGAATCATAAATCAAAATCAGTTAAGCAATCAAATAACCCAAATGAGGTCTTAACATCTTAACTAATTTACTGACTAATTATAAACCATGATGCACAATCAATGAACTAACAACGATTAGCAAACCATTAAGGACAGGACAACAATAACTAATCAAATAGCAACAAGCAAGAATAAAGCAAACTAGACCTAAATAATCTAAAAACAGTTATTAACATGAATTTTAGGTTTTAGTAACATGTAAAAAATAGTAAGGAAAGAGGAAGAATACTCGTTAGAGGGTTTTGGACGAACTACGACGACTAGCCGGAGTTTGGCCGGACTACGACGACCTCCAAAAGTGACCCTTACTCACATGAATCGACAGTTCTCATTGAGAACCATCGAATCATGTAAGTTTGAGTCACAAGGTCGCTTGGGGTCATTTTCAGCATGTTCTAGGGTTTTCCATTTCCAGATATGAGATTAAAGAAACTTGAATGAGTTTTTGGTGAAATATATGGTAGGAAATGGTTGAGAAGGGGAGGAGATTATCTGGTCAAAAGTTGGAGTTGATTGGAGAAGCTCCGCCACTGGTAGGCAAATTTCGGGCGGCGGAAACCTAGGGCGGCTAGGGTTTGGTCGAGGCAGAAGAGAGAGAGACGAAGGGGAGGGGAGGCGGCTAAGTGTTGAGGGGGTTAGGCTTTGGGTGAAATGAGGGTAGGGGGGATGTTAGGACAGTTATATACTAAAGGGGGTGGAGTTCCTGGCCGTCTGATCTATTTCAATCAATGGTCAGGATTCAACCAGTTAAACCAAACGCGGTCGTTTGAGTAGTGTATGGGGCAGGTCAAACTTCAGCATATTGGGTGCTGAAGTCTTTTAAAAATGAACTAACTAACTTCAACATGTTGGGTGTTGAAGTCTTACAAATGAACTAAATAACTTCAGCATATTGGGTGTTGAAGTTTTTACAATTAAACTAAATAACTTCAGCACTTCTGCTGAAGTTTTCACAAATGAATTAATAACTTCAGCACTTCTGCTGAAGTTTTCACGAATGAACTAATAACTTCAGCACTTCTGCTGAAGTTTTCACGAATGAACTAATAACTCCAGCACTTATTCTGAAGTTTTCACGAATGAACTAATAACTTCAGCACTTCTGCTGAAATTTTCACAAATAACCTAATAACTTCAGCACTTCTGCTGAAGTTTTTCACAAATGAACTAATAACTTCAGCACTTCTGCTGAAGTCTTCACAAATGAATTAATAACTTCAGCACTTCTGCTGAAGTTTTCACGAATGAACTAATAACTTCAGCACTTTTGCTGATGTTTTTACAAATGAACTAATAATTTCAGCACTTCTGTTGAAGTTTTCACAAATGAACTAATAACTTCAGCACTTCTGCTGAAGTTTTCACAAATGAACTAATAACTTCAGCACTTCTGCTGAAGTTTTCACAAATGAACTAATAACTTCAACACTTCTGCTGAAGTCTTTTTTTTTTTTGAAAAAGCGAGTATTGGGCTGGGTTGCTGGGTCGTGTAGAGTTAGGGATTGGGCCTGGGTAATTTTGGCCCAGGTCTGATTTTAATCCCTATTAAATTCAAATCTAATTTAATCCAAGAAATGTAGTAATTAATTTTAAACCTTATTTTACATCTATTTACAGATTAATCAAGAATAAAACGACTAATTTTATATTCCTAACAAAGTCTATGTTTCATCGAATAAAATAATTAATTTTTAGTAATTAGTTATTAAAACTACATTACGTTAAATAACCATCATTCGTCTATTATATAATTAATTATAAAAAAAGATGAATTATGCAAAAAATACAAATCTTTCACAATTAAAAATCAATAAAGATTCATAAAATCAATTAATTTATTGAGATTTTTATAGGACGATATGGCGAGTAAAAAATCACATGCTCACACCAACACCCATTTCGGTAAAGGCAGTGAGAAGTTTCCTTGGGCACGCTGGATTCTATAGGCGGTTCATTAAGGATTTTTCTAAGATTTCTAACCCCTTATGTAAGCTGCTTGGAAAAGACCAGCCCTTTGTGTTTTCTGGTGATTGCAGGTTAGCATTTGAGGAGCTGAAGAAGAGATTGGTGGATGCACCTATCATTGTTGCACCCAACTGGGAGCAACCATTCGAGCTCATGTGCGACGCTAGTGATTATGCTATTAGAGCAGTTTTGGGGCAGCGCAAGGATAAGATGATGCACCCGATTTACTATGCAAGTAGGACGCTTAGTGGTGCACAACTGAACTACACTGTCACGGAAAAGGAAATGCTCGATGTAGTGTTTGCCTTTGACAAATTCATGTCGTACTTAATTGGCTAAAAAATTATTGTTTATACTGACCATGCATTAATTAGGTACTTTATAGCAAAGAAGGAGTCATAGCCACGCTTGATTCGCTGGGTTATGCTGCTACAAGAATTCGACCTAGAAATCCGTGACAGAAAGGGGACGGACAACCAAGTTGCGGACCACCTCTCGAGGTTGGAAGGAGCAGAAAAGAGAATGGAGGTTGAAGATATCACTGAGACATTTCCGGATGAGCATTTACTTGCTGTGACAATAGAGGAGGCACCATGGTATTATGATATTTCTAATTACTTAGGGAGTGGTATTGTACCTTATGACCTCTCCTCAATTCAAAAGAAAAAGTTCTTCTGTGATTGTCATGCTTATTACTGGATGAACCTCTACTATTTAATATATGTGTTGATAACATGATCCGGAGGTGCATCCCCGAGCAAGATCAACCTTCTATTTTGCAGGCTTGCCATGATTCACCATATGGTGGACACCTTGGAGGAATCTAGACAGCAACAAAGGTGTTGGAATCGGGATTGTATTGGCCTACACTATTCAAGGATGTCCATGCTTGGGTTAAAATCTGTGATAAATGCCAAAGGACAGGCAACATATCCCGCTGTCATGAGATGCCGATGACCACAATTCAAGAAGTGGAGGTGTTTGCCATGTGGGGTATCGACTTCATGGGGCCATTCGTCAGCTCATACGGTAACAATTATATATTGGTTGCAGTTGACTATGTCTCCAAGTGGTTTGACGCGATGGATCTCCCAACCAATGATGCAAAAGGGGTGACAAGTTTCCTAAAGAAAAACATCTTCACACGTTTTGGCACCCCAAGAGCTATAATCAGCGGTGATGGCTCTCATTTTTGCAATAGAGCGTTCGCACACCTGTTGGAGAAATATGGAGTTCGCCACAAGGTAGCCTCACCGTACCACCCACAAACAAGAGGGCAAGTTGAAGTGTCCAATAGGGAGATTAAAAGTGTCCTTACAAAAATAGTGAATGCAACAAGGACCGATTGGGCGAAGAAGCTGGATGATGCATTGTGAGCATACCACACAGCCTTCAAAACTCCAATTGGTATGTCACCAACAAGTTGGTGTTTGGAAAGGCATGCCACCTTCCGGTAGAGCTCGAACATAAAGCACTGTGGGCACTGCGGCATCTGAATTTAGATATGGAGACAACGGACACCAACAGAGTCACTGGGTTGCATGAGCTGCAGGAATTCAGGTACCAGGCATTCGAGAGTGCTAGACTATACAAAGAAAGGATGAAACTGATGCATGAGAAGTACATCTTGGATCAGAACTTCAAACCCGGAGATCTAGTGTTGCTATATAACTCAAGATTGAGGTTTTTTCCGAATAAGTAGAAGTCCCGATGGTCAGGACCCTTCAGAGTGGTGCAAATGTTCTCAAGTGGAGCTGTGAAGATTGAATCAGAAGATGGGACAAACAAGTTCATGGTAAATGGGCAGAGGTTGAAACATTACCTTGGAATGGCCGAAGAAAAAGGGGATAGAGTGGTAATAACTTTGGAAAATCCCCAGGACACGAATGAAGAGTGATGATTAGAGTCTGCGTCATACCGCGACGTTAAATAAGGCGCTTCTTAGGAGGCAACCCATGGTTTTTTGTAATTCGTCGTGCTGCGACGTTAAATCAAGCGCTTCTTGGGAGGCAACTCATGATCTCCTTTTGTCTTTCTTTTGTTTTGTTATTGTATTTGATGTGAACGATACTAACCAAGCTATTAGTGTGCAGGGAAAGATTTGTGGACATTGGGAGGAGTCGGGGTCAAAAGCTAACCCCGTAGAGATAAAAATTGAAGAAAACATAAAAAAATTTCGGAGTGCCGAACCGCGACCGCGATCTCAACCGTGAACCTGGACGCGGTGATTAATGGAGTCACTGTTTTGGTCACCGCGATGTGTTTCAACTTTTTTTAGCCCAGTGTCCGCTACCGCGGATGTAACTGCGGAGCTGGGCGCTGTCGGGGCAATTCGTCAGGTAAGTATTCTTTTTTATATTTTTTATTTTCTTTTATTTTTATAAACCCCACCCCACATAAAACACTCCACCCCACCTGAACTCCCCTTCCACTTTCCCCATTCCCTTTCCCCTTCTCCTAATCTAACTCTCCCTCCCCCCCTCAAAATCCCTAAACACACGCCCTCTTTCCCCCATCCAACTCCTCTCACCAAAAGCTCTCCTTCTTCCTCTTCCTCCATTAACAAGCTCTCACCTCCATCTTTCAAGAATATCAAGTAAGTTCATGATTTCTCTCTCCCTTTTTAATTTTTTTCTTTTCTCTTTTGTAGTTTATTTTTCAGATTTTTGTAGAGAATTTGGAGTAAATGTCTTCTTTTTAGTATAGAAAGGGGAGGTAAAATGATGACTCTCTTGTTTTATAGGTAGATTGTGGTATAGATAGGGGGTGAGGCCATTGTAGTTGATTGTGGAGGATTTGTAACTCGATGGGGTTATTTGTGCTAAATTGTATACATATGCACACTAGGTGTTTGTTGAATTTCCCCAATGAGATTTAAATGCTATTGTGACCATGGTGCGAGTGAAGTCTGAGTAACCGCCCTGGGTTCACATAATTCACACCCTTACTAATAGTGGCACTTGTTTTGTTAGGTATCATGAATCCATCCAGGAAGAGACGTGCCACAGGATCCTCGGCATTTGGACCGGGAGGTCCTTCTAGAGCTCGGGCACTGGCTAGCTCGAGCCAGTTTGACAGTAGTCAGTTTGTGTCCAGTAAAGACCAGGAAAGGTTTAGTGCGAAGGCGGAAAAGAATCATGTGGCCGAAAGGGCCATTGATAGGGTAGCTCTTCAATTGGAAAGCCCAAACATGTACCGGGAATTGTTGCGGCGTCGACTCGAAATCTTCTTTGAGGAGCCGGAGGATGGTAGTATGATGCTGGTTAGAGAATTTTATGCAAATTGCCCGGAGCATGAGAATCAGGTTGTCACGGTGCACCAAACCAGAGTGGATGCTTCCGCGAGGCCGTTAGACGAGTGTACAGGTTGCCAACCTTCGACGGGGCTGAAGATTTTTACCAGACATACCAGAAAAGGCTTGTCACTTGGAACCTCTTCATCCAAACCATTTTTGTGCCCGACAAGGACTTAGTATGGGTTAAACCTATGTGCACCCTGAAATCATCCTCCCTCACTTGGGAGGCACAATGTTGGCTGACCGTCATCAACAGTCGTCTGCTGCCATCGAGCAACACCATTGATGTCAATGGGCCTCGGGCAACAGTGATATGGTGTTTGTGAACGGTCATGATTTCAATGTGGCCCGGCTTATCCAGGAAGAAATGTTCGTCCGCTCAACTTAGAAGAAGTATGGATTCTACTTTCCTTCTCTGGTCACCAAATTGTGCAGAGCGACAAGAGTTCCTAAGAACCCCCACATGGATGGGTTGGTGCCAAAGGAGGCCGCGTTCAGGGCAACCAAAGTAACCATCAGTAAAGACCCCGTGGCACCTGGAGATGCTCAAATATACACCTCAGATGAGTTGGATGATGATGGTCAGGAGGAGGCAATGCGTGCCTCACCCCCGCAGGTGCAGATTTCTGATGAGGCGGGCCCATCTCAGGCCCGCCGGAGTACTCGCTTGATAGATATGGAGTAGGAAATGTCTAGGCTGTGCACTTCGGTCACGGACATGGGCACTAGAGTTGATGCTCTAGCTACCCGAAGTGCAAAGTCTGAGAAGAAGATTATGGGTTGGTTGAGGGAGCTAGGACTAGCGTGTCGCCTCGATCCTGGCACTATCTCCGATCAGGACTGAGTACCAGGGAAGTCCCCTTACCTTACTCTGCTTTAATTTATTTGACATGGGGACATGCCTATTTTTTAAGTGTGGGGTGGGGAATGTTGTGTATGTTGTTGTTGTATATGTATATATTTTATTGGTAGTTTAGTTTGTTAAGTTAACTTCGACTTGGCCCGACGATGGACACCACTCGATGGGTTTCTTAAGGGACTAAAGTCGAACAAAAAAAAAAGATTTTGGTTTTGTAGTAGTGTATCAACTCCCCTTGGTTTTTCTTTAAACCACGTTTCTTTTCTAAAGGTTTTTATTTGAACCCAGTGTAGTTAGTTTTTTTTTTTTTCATTTTTAGTTAGGAACTTATGGGCGAGGGAAAGAATTGAAATAGGATCCCTTAACTCCATGGTGACTTGAATAGAGATTACTTTAGTGTGACACTTAGGATCATTAGTTGACTCTAGCGAGAAAGCCTTAAAATGTGTGTTCTTGATTTGGCTTAAGTACCATGAGCGGAGTGTCTGATGATCCAAACTGAATTGAGTCATGTGCCATGTGTGAGTGCGGTTTTGTGTATTCTGTGCTAACATTTAATGCCTAGAACTTGACATGTGTGTTTGCAAAGCGAAATGGTAGTCTTATATGGTCTAGGAAGTGATATAGGCATTTCTTTGTTGAACCCTATCTATACATGTTCCATCCAGCTAATTGTATATACCATAGTTAACCCCTATGAGCCTGTAATCCTATTATTTTTGGCAACCACATTATAAGCCTTAACCAATTTTTGTGATGAAATATGTAAAAGTTAAAGTATGGGGTGGTTGGTTGGGCTTTTGAGTGGAACTAAGGAAATACGGAGAAAGGTGCATGGTGTTGAAAATTAGTACTAAAAGCCACCTGAACTAAAAAAAAAGAGCTGTATTGTGTAAAGAATAAGTCTTTGATGGTGGTGGATTTTGAGATAATTGTTCTTAAAGAAGTAGGGGGTATGACATATTGATGTAAAGGTGGAATAGTGGTTTGACATAAGTATGGACTTAAATGTTGAAATAGATGTATTAAAGTGCTTAGGGAGGTGTAGTCACTATTATATCCAAATGTATCCTACCAAATCCGCAACCTACATTACATCCAAATAAATTCATTATTGATCCTAGACTGAATAAACTTGATTAGTAGAGTAGTACACTACAGGCAAGCATATGGTGCATTTTCTGTGGCACAAGAATGTTCTTTCTGAGGGTGAGCGAATTTTGTTTATTTGAAGTCCTCAGTGTGTGCGAATTGTATTGATTATGACATAAGCATCTTTTGTAGTGAGTAGGAACTTGACTCATGAAAGGGAGGTAAGTTTGGACCTCAGACTTAGAGTACATCAGCCGGTTAGGGACATTGCGCGACTAGAGAGAGAGTCCACTCTTGAGGTGTGGATGTTATGCTAAGGTAGTTGCCCAGTGAAGTTAGGCATGTAGAGTGTGATTTTGTTGTTCGAGAACGAGAAAAAATTTAAGTGTAGGATGTTGATAGTAGCCTATATTATGCAACGTATACGCTATTTATACTCTAAATTAACCATACTTTATTGATGTTTAAATGATTAAAAATAACAAAATGCGCTAATTGAGATTCTTATGTTGTGTAGGAGACATTCCGAGCTAGGAGGAAGATGAAGAGTGTTTTGGAGTCAATTATGTACATACAAGGACAACCAATGATAGCTCGGATGAAAAAGAGCAAGAAAAGGCAAAGAAAACAGTGAAATCCAGGTCCGCGACAGCGAACCTGGGCGCGATGGAACGCGGCGCAAAACAGAAAGTTGTGAATGACCGTGGTCGAGTCCGCGATCGCGGTCGAGGATTTAACAGCGGAAGATTTCAGGGGCTAAAGTATAAATTCCTGGGCAATTAACCTAAACCTATAAGAGCCCAAAACTCTCCCAAAAGTAAGTAAAAGCTTGTTTTAGACTCAATCGGGGGTAGGGGTGGCTAACGGGCCGGGCCCGGGCCAAACGGGCTAAGCGGGCCGGGCTAAGCGGGC